>CAEFZX010022511.1:0-82202 GCA_903066825.1 Alfaro cultratus | reverse complement strand
CCCCCCGCCCGGGTTCCGCTGCCCGCCGGCTCACCGGTTCCCCCGCCCCGCCTCCCCCCGCCCCCGGCGGGGCGGGCGCGGCGGGGGGGGGGGGGCTCTTTGTCATTCTGCAGAACCAAAAACTCACAGCTTGGGCCCCCACCCTTTTTTCTCTCCCATCTCCCCTTTTGACCTGCCCTCACAAACACAAAGGAGACAAACGGCGGCACATCTGTGCGTGAACAACCTCCGATTATCTGAGTGGTGATTGCTGAGGAGGGCCGTTATGACACAATACAGTAGGGCAGACAGTAGCATCATTATGTAAAGTATCAGTCGGGGAGAGGAACAAACAGCTGCTGCCAGGGAAGGCCCAAAGCTGTTTGAGCCCCTCAGGCCCACAGCACCACTAAACGTCTCCTGATGCCATGATCTTTTTTCTATTTAAAAAAAAAAAACTTTATTCCACATTTAACACAACTGGTTTTACACTTAACAAGCCAACAACTAACTGAAATTATAGTTATTTAAAAAGTGAAATAATTACTACCTATTGTGCCAGCCAATAAAATTATCCACCAACAACTACCTGCAGGACCATTTAAAGAGCGTAGAAAAGTTTTGTGAAGGTAAACGTTGCAGTATGTTCAAGTGATAAACACAAGAATGAGGTATTTCTTTGACTTTCTCATACAGATTTAACTAAAACTAGCAGAATATCCCAGAAAAGTTGTTTTTTTATTATTTCAGGAATTCAATTAAAAAAGTGAAATTAAATAGATTCATCACATAGAGTGATATATTTCAAGTGCTTATTTCTCTACTTTAGATGATTGAGGAGCACAGCTAATGAAAAAACAAACTTCTGTTCCTAAAAAAAGAGTTATTGTTTTTATTTTTTTTAAAAAAACAACAAACAGCAAGATTTTCATTAAAACAATTATTTTTTCATTATGCCCTAGACAATTATGATAAAACTGATGTCCAGCAGACAATAACTGACAATATCCAGAACAAAATGCAAAATTTTATTGCTAAAATTCACAGAGTGCTCCAACCATGGGTATTAATGTAAAGCTGAGTGGAAGAAAGAAAATGTGGAGAAGATCTACAAATAATATGGATAACTGCAGCCTCAGGAGAATCATAAAGAAAGTCTGATTCAAGCGTTTGATACGTGGTTGATAGCATACACTTGCATAGTATTTACTACACACAGTGACTCACTGTGTGTAGTAAATACACATCTGTGTCTTACCTGGACTGATGAGGAAACGGACTGGACTGTTGCTCAGTGGTATGTTCTTCATATGAAGGGCAGAGGTGGGAGAAAGCTTTTTAGTTCATTTTTAACATTTCATGCCTCGACCAGACCCACCATAATTTAGGCAGAAATTATAGTGGGTCTGGTTTGCCTACAGTGTCAGGACAATTTGCTGAGAAAAAAAAGAAGAATCAACTTATTTTCCTTGCGGCATAAAAGACTTTGTTAAATTAAAGGGATATTGGTCTATATCAAGTACATGCTCCGACAATGATAAGGAGAGGAAGTTTGAGGTACAGACGGTAACAAGGAAACAACAATATACGAAGGGAGGAACATCTTGAGTACTGTAAGAACAAGCAACCACATAAAAAACAACTTTTACTGATCTGTTTACAACCATGTAATGCTTTCAAACTTCAGATGCAAGCAGTGGAAATTATTTAAAGGGACAGTATTATGTATTTTCCAGGCATATAGTGCCATTTTATAGCACAATCAAGAGACTATATTATTATAAAAGTTTTGTACATTTCAAATATGACTTTAAAGAAATCTGTCTTTGTAATTTAATGCCTTGAAATTGGACCTCGGTCTTTACAAAAACTCCTCAGATTTTCTTCACTACAGCATTCTTCTATTAAGCATTTGACAATGTTTTTACCAGTGTTGCACTGAGAAGCAGTTGGTATTATCAGCTCAACAGATGCGCAGTTCCACCAGATGTTTTCTAATTGTTGCTGGCCAGTCTGAAGGAGTTGAGTGGGAGAGGTCTGCTCTGTCAGGTAGAAGCTCTGAAGCTTTGAGGAGGAGGAGCTTCATCCTCCAAGGCGGTGCTTGGTCCTCGCAGGCATTTTGCACAATTAAATATTTACCAAGGGAGGTTCAAGGAAATCTCAAGCATTCATGAAAGAATTAAGGAAACACTCAATGTGTGTTTTTGATATAGGAATGGCATTATAACACAATCTAAAGTTCAAAAAAGTACATTTTACATAATACAGCCCATTTGATTTCCTTTAAATCGTGACGCTTCAATAATATCTGCCTTGGCTTTTGTTTATACTGAAACTACTCTCTGCTTTTTCTTGTGAGTTGCATCCCTACATCTGCTCGCTTTGGCACGTGGCAGCCATTACTCACGAGGATCCTATATGTCCGGCATTTTCTAAACATTTTTCATTAGATGATTTTCCAGGTCACACCTGGAATTTGCGTCATCAACTCGGAGATGTCATCACAGCAAACAAAGCCGCCCTTTATCCAGCTCTCTCTCAGACACACTCGCTTTAATCCTCAGCACATGGAGGTCACTGAAATACCAGTCAAAGGCCACTACTGTCCTGAGCTAACACTCATTATGGCAAAGAATTCCTGTTGAATCAGTTAGCGAGTATGTTTTGCTCCAATAATCCTGTTTGTCTCCATCACTGTGTGTGTGCGCGCGTGTGCCTTGGCGTGTGTGTGTGTGTGTTTGAGGGGAAGAGGAAAGGGGGTCTAACAAAGGACAAGATGGCGATATAGTTAGGTTGCACTGTGTGCAATAATAGGGGTCAGGATTTCTCAATACTGTGCAAAAGTCTAAAATCATTACTTGTTTGATTTCATTCTTTTCGCAAGGAGACAAACTTTTATGATAGGCAGCTTCTCAAGGTTTTTGATGGCCTTTTAATTTTCCTCTTTTTGTCTCTGTTTTTACTCATTTGTTGTCCTGAACCCAAACATTTCCAGAGAGTGATTATTAAATCGTTCAACTCAAAACTCCAGAAGTAAACCAGCGCTGTGTCCATGCATAACAGGGAACTTAGCAATTATCTGTATCAATATGGATTTCCATGCATTTTGTTACCAGCAACTCTTAAGTGTGAAATTAATTGAAGATAAAGCACTTTAACACATGAAAAGATATTTTAGCACCAACATAATGATTCCCAGTGAACTAAAGCTTCATACCTGGCATTCAGATGATTAACTGAAAGCTTTTACTGATTGTTTCAGTGTGACATAACTTTTATTTATAATTCTTCTACTTCAGATAGTTTTGGGGCCAAAATCATCCTTTGGTTTTTCACAGTTCTAAATTTTAAGCACACAGTGCATGATATATTGTAATGGTTACATTCTTGGATTGGAGGGAAAGTGGGAGAAAAATCTTTCAGGAAGTCCTGGAGACCCATAATTCAAAGGCCATTAAAAGACAAGAAAAAATACAAATAAAACTTTTGCAAGAATGCAAGTTAATCTGACTCTCTAGAACGTTGATCCTGGTTTCACTGAAGACACTTCACAGCTGAACGAGGCCCATCAGCACCACTGACTCTCCTTTCACCATCTATCCATCCTCTCTTCCTTGACTAACTCCTCCTCTCTGTCTCTCGGTCCCAAATGCTTCCTATGCACTTTGACCTCTGACCCTGACTGTCTCTCTGTGTCTGTGTGTGTTCTGCGGTGAGGTCTGGCTTTTGGTCCCACGTCTGCAGACAGGAAGGGTTGAAGGTAATCTTTAGTGTGGAGAATTTTGCAGAAGCATCCAAGCCTCACCAAATGGTTCACACTTTGGGACATGAACTCTGTTTGCTCACCAATGAATTTTAAGAGGAATTTTAATCATTTATGTTATTTTTTATTGCAAGTATATACAAATAAATAAGTAAAAATGTGGAATCTGGAGGATAAATCCATTATTAAGGAAGCTTGTGGATATATTTATTTATTAAACAGAGAATATTTATTGTTGTTTTTTTATTATTTTGTATTCAGTTTTATTAAATTCAATGGAAATTACAATATAAATAAAGCTACGAGTTTCAGGACAATATAAAGAAAGGAGAACAATGAAAGAATTACCAGACTGATTACTTACCAGAGTTGATGCCGTGAAATAATATAGAACAAAGTCTGTGTGCAGAAGCTCCTTTAAAACTTGATGCTACATACTAATTCATCTAAAACATGATCATGTGAAACATTACGCACTCCAGAATTTAGCATCTTTATTAGAGTAAAATCTGCTATGTGAGTTTCTAAAACTGAACATATTGGCAATATGTTGAAAACCTTTGTAAATCTTTGCCTAATAATTTACAACTCAGTGTCAGAGGGTGCAATCTGCATCTTATTCCTCTCCTCCTCAACCAGATGAAGATAATGCGCCCTCTGCCCTGTGCAGCATGTGTACTCTGCATGCAGTGTAGATGCTGGACACACTATTCATGCTTGGTGACTGTGCATTTCTCTGTGTGTATATTTACACTCGGTGACAGGTGGGAATGTGTGTGAGGTGATAGGTGTGAAACTCAACTCGACGGAGCATACACACTTCCCCTCGCACTTGGACAGAGATCTTCACACACAACACACAGACCTTCTGCCCCTCGGCAGTCTGACCCCCCCCCCCCACACACACACACCTCCTCCTCTCCTTCCTTCATCTGAATCTCATTCCCTCTTGTTTCCCACACTGCAAAATCAGATTCCCTCTCTTATCTTTTACATTTTCTCTGACAATCATCATGTTTCGCTAACACATCTGGCATCAATTAAGTAACTTTTCAGTAACTTTTTTTAGTAATTTAGTAACTTTAATGCGACACAAACATCATTTTAGCCGCTCAGATATGCAGTGATTGAATTAATAAGTCATTAAACAAATAAAACTCCCTCTGTGGTTACTGGAAGGAGGAAAGAAGGGAATAATACAACAGACTGCAGAAAGTGTAAATCCCCAGTTGAGCTGGGTGTATTTAATCTGGGTGCATGTTTGCATGTGTTCATAGATGATGTTGTCAGGGGAGAATGCAGATGTGCAGACTTGCTTTGTTTCATGACCTCATTATTTCCCCACAATCATTGCTGGAAGGATTTATGGGACACAAGTGAGTGCTTTTCCCTCTCAGTGAAGCAGAATATCTTTGAACATACGTACACAGTAACTTTTGTCACATTTCATACATAAATGTATTTATGTTTTATTGAGATTTAAAGAGTTAGGCCAAAAATCTGAAAAGTCTGTAATTTAATCCCAGTAAATCCAACTGTTCAGTGAAGAAGTCAGAGATTCATTAGAGAGGACTGGTGAACAAACAGCTCCTTTCACGTCACATGTTTGCACCTCTTTGTATTTTATCCCAATAAATTACACAGAGGACTTATATAACTCAATGCGAACAAGCTGAAGTGGAATAAATACTATAAATATCTGCAGGACACAATGTTGAAAAATCTGTAAATCAGATTGTAACTCTGTGTCGGAGTGCTTCTCACTCGGGCGCTGCACTTTTCTCAGGCTTTCTCTGTTGGACTTTTGTATTTCAGGGGTGAATGTGATGCTGCGTAAGATTGCAGTGAAAGCCGCCTCGAAGCCGCTGGTGGAGATCGCGCAAAACGGAGAGACGCTGTCCATCAAAACGTCCACCACAGTCCGCACCACTCACATCAACTTCACTGTGGGCCAGGAGTTCAACGAGGCGACCGTGGACGGCCGCCCCTGCACGGTAAGCAAACCTAGATTTATTCCTAAACATTATTGGTTGTTTTAAATGCAAACACTCATGTCAGAGGCAGAAATGGGTGTGTAAAGAAGGAGCAGCCCACATGACATAAATTTGTTTAATTATCCTTTTCATCATGATAAAACTAATAGCACAGCTTTACTCCTCCCTGGTTCTCTGAGGGCCCATCAAGATACTCTTTGTTTTGCTTTTCAACATCTCAACGTCTTCCTCCCTTCTTGGCCTTTCTTGCCCTCTGCCCCTCCCTAATTCTCCCCGTTCTCCCTGCATGGCCTCTGTGTGGCCGTCTCCAAAGCAAACACATGCATCCAGCCAGGACTTCACTGCATCACAGCTTATCACTTCCAAGTCACTGGCCCGCAATGGGTTATTTCTCCGGTTCCTACACTTTCATTGGATACTTTGGATACTTTCTTTGTGAATGACAGTACGTTGGTCTGTGCATCCAGGGAGTTATAAAACAAATCGTCTTATTTTTCCCCTCATGATTTTGTTTTACATTTAGAGTTTTCCACGTTGGGAAACAGACAGCAAAATCAGCTGTGAGCAGACTCTGCAGAAAGGAGAAGGTCCCAAGACGTCCTGGACCCGAGAGATCACCAGTGACGGCAAGCTGATCCTGGTAAATCACACAAACTGAAAAAACTTTGCTAAAATAGTCAGAACACCTTAGTGTTTTTACTTACTGTCACTCTAAATCTCAAAACGTTGCTGTATCTTATTGGGATTTCATGGAAAATGATGCAGAGTGTTTTTTGTAATATGGCTTGCTTTAAAAATTGGCTTATTCTTGCCGCTGCTCCTTAAAGCCCAGGTTTTCTTTACCAAAGAAACAGATTCTCCTACTTGGGATGTTGGACTATTTACACTGTAATTATGCTGTACAGATAATGTTTAAATGTATGTTCAACCATCTTAACTTTTAGCTTTTAAGGCCTATATTTTCATAAAGTAAGAACAAAATGAGTAGTTCCCAGGCTCATATTAATAAAAGCTTTTCATCAAAAGGACAAGCTCAAGTTAGTCTTGAATATCCACAGGGTTCAATTATAAATGTTATGAACAATCATAACATGTGATTTATGGACAAACAGTTTGGAATGAGTCAGACAAACAACACAAATCAACTTGACTTGAGTTTTAACTTAACTCAGACTTTTAGCTTTTAGCCTTTCACCAAAAAAAAATATTGAAAACTGTCCATGTAATACTTTGGAAACCAAACAAAAGAAAAATAAATTGTTGGGGAAATGTCCTTTGTTCTGTTCATGTTGCCTCCCAGTAGGCATCAAGCAATGCTTTATTAAGTCATTATGAAGATGGATTAGCTGCAGCGGCGGTTCTGGTTGACTGGCGCCATAGGCGAGTCCACCCCCCACCTCCAAACCCATTCTGCTCTTTTTTGTGTTTTCACAAAAGAATGAAGATTTCATTAATGCTAAATGAATCTCTGTGCAACTAAAATTCAGTCCAGGTTTTAACAACTGGAGCTGCTTAGATCTTAAATTACAGATAATGCAGTTCAGTCCAGTAGACTAAGTAGACCTTTAATTTAGCAACAAGCCAGATCCTTCCTCCCAAAAATACAAACAAACAAACAAAAAAAAAAACAGGGGATGTTCCCTCTCCAGCGACTACTCATCCAATAAAAATAGAAAACTTGCTTGGGGCACAACTGAGATAATTATTTCACTTTGATTAATGATGTCGCGTCCAAGACTACGTCACCTTTGGTGGTGAGCTACATCGGCTAAATTAGACAGTGCTAGAAGATAGCATTGACAGTACTACATTAAAACATATGAGAACTGAGGCCAACTCAGTCAAACTCCAGTTTTCTCATCAATATTTTTAGCTAAAACTAAAGGTAGTTATTATTATTATTGGTTTTTTTTGTCAAAGTCACGTGTGACAAAAAAATAACTTATCAAACTTGGCGAGTTCTTTGATAATCATATCATCTCAACAAAGGAGCTACTTAATTTAGATTTCTATTAAAAATGCTATTTCTTAACAGAAACTTTTTTTCTCGCTGGACATAGATATGCAAAAAGCATGCATGGTGTTTCATGCCGAGCTTGGAATGGTTAAAGTCCAAAACCACAGGATAAATCCTACTCACAAGTCTTTAAAATGAGTGAACCACAGTTGGTCTGCTTTAGGAGAGGAAAAGCAGCCAGACAAGCAAATGTTCATCATTCCTGCTCCTTTTCTCTGCTGGGAATGTTGCAAATCAATCCAAGTCTGGTCAGTCTGGCCGCGATTTGACAACATGCTCTGAGATCTCGCAAGTCTGTCAAAACAGAGAGCATAACAGAAACGCTCCAACAGGGAAGACACAAAAGAGTCTCTCATTTTTATTCTATGTAAGGTGATACAGTTCTGTTGTGTGATATGACAGAAATTATACACTTCTACATTTGTTGATCCTGTTCCACATGAGGACCTGGAGGTGACAAAGAGAAGAATAGATTGCATTCCTTCCTGAAGTAAATACGTTTGTCAGCTGAGCAACTTGTAAATCAGAAAGGTATTTACGGGGAAATACTTTCTTGACGGTTGGCATTTAAAACTCTTAATTTGCTCTAAAGCACTAAACCAACAACCGCTGTGGCGCAGCCAGCGGCTGTTGATGTGTTTGTGTCAGAGTCAAATGTCTGTTTCTGTAGTCCTGTTAACCGCTGGATAAATCAAATTACGCTGGCCTAGAAAAGTAGTCACTGCCATTGAACTTTGAACCAGTTTGTCACAAACACAAACCCTTATGTACTTTATAAAGACTTTATGTGATAAATCGGTGCAAAGTAGCACATAATGTGAGCAGGAAGGATAAGGACAAACTATTTACATAAATAAATCAGAAAAGTCTGACCTGCTTTTGTAGAGTCATCTTTCATAACCAATTGCAGCTCTAACTCTTTTTTTAAATATCTCAAACTTAGCCAGATTTCTGAACAGCCATTTTTAAATAATTGCACAGATTCTCAATTGGATTTAGCTCTAGACTTTGACTATGCCATTCTAAACACCTGAATGTGTTTTGATCTAACTCATTCCATTGTAGCTTAGGCCTCATTTTTAAGCTTGAGGTATTGAGGATGTTTTGAAAGTCCTGCCCCATTTCATCACCTCTGGCAAGCATAAAATGTGAAAAGCTCTGGGTCTATGAACACTTTTGCAAAGCAGTAAACTGGATCAGCATGAATTATTGAAGGTTAAACTGAGTCCAGTCCTGTGAGTGTTAACTCTGTCCTTTGTTTGCTGTTTCAGACCATGAGGGCGGATGATGTGATTTGCACCAGAGTCTACGAACGACAATGAACAACAGCACTTCTCACTTTTTTTGCCCTTCCAGTTCCTCTCTCCTCTTCACCGCTCCCACTTTCTGTGTGCCGGGAGACACCAATCTGAAGATTTATTCCAGTTAACCTGTTAGCTCCACCGTATAATATTAATGTGGTAATTGTATTTAGCATGTCACATTTAAAATCTGAGCTTCTGTCTTCATTTTCCTTGCTCGTTTTCTCACCTGACCAGCTCCATTTTGGGTGGCGCATTGAGTTGCTAAATTGCAGCTCATGCATTTGTTGTCTGTGTGTGTGTGTGTGTGATTGAGGGTTGTGCAGCAACAGCAGGCGAGATGTGAGACTATATTTGTAGAGGTGTAAACCAATCCATGAGCTCTTCCTTTATCAGGTCAGTTTTGACGTCTGTCCTCTCCTCTTTCTGTAGCCTTGCTCTCCTTCGGCCCGTCTAATTTGTTTTTTGTATTTATTACTACACAACTTTTTACACTGTATCTCTTTTGTATTAAATAATAGGAAAATTACCTTTTCTAGGGGAGGGAAAAAAAAATAAACCACCTTGACGTCAGCTCTTTGGCTCTCCTGTGCAGAAAAAAAAATCTATTAAGGAGCAGTAAAGGCATTTATCGGTGCCCGAAGTTTTATGGTTTGTGAGTGTAGCTGCACAATGTGTGCACATTAAATGGCTCCATCTTATTTTAGGCTTTCTCTCAGCTGTCTGCAACCAGAATAACTTGTCTGCCCCCTCCTTCTTCACATTCTCTGTCCATCTTCTCCCCACGTCTCTCTCATGTCTATATTTTTCATGCCTAGTTTTCCTGGATCTGCTCATCCTGCAGCTTTCCTTCACCCCCACAGCTGCAGTTCAGTAGTATTTGTCTTATTTCTATTTTGTTTGGGAGTTGGAAGTATATTGTTTGTTTTTTACGGTTCTTAATAAAGTTTAACAAGACATTTTTTCAGCCAAAGCCATCCTTTGTTTCATTGTTTTGTTGCTACAGAGCCAGAAAATATTTTACAGTTTTATTTGCCAAGGGGTTTTTTTTGTTGTTGTTTCACTATTCTTTCTCAGATTAACCTGACATTTTCAGATAGATTTGCTATTACTGTAGCTGTTGCTAATGTACTTGACTTTGATCAATGGACTCTTCAGACTTCAGAAGTTTTCCATATATAAACAGCAAACCAATGTGTTGACACAAATTAAAAAATGCGTTTTTAGCAGCCAAAAAGAAATAGCCTGTCCCCATCCATTGTTTGATCTATAAAATATAAAAAAACAACAGTGAAATTATTTTAACGGGAATTTTTTTTAAAGACCTATCAAAACATTGGTGATCTTTACATTTTTTGTGCCAAAGTTTTTTTATAAGAACCACAGAGGAAACCACAGGCTTAAGGCTGCAGGCTCCATAAAATACATTGAAAGATGTGG
Source organism: Alfaro cultratus (assembly GCA_903066825.1). Lineage (NCBI taxonomy): Eukaryota > Metazoa > Chordata > Actinopteri > Cyprinodontiformes > Poeciliidae > Alfaro > Alfaro cultratus. The sequence goes on along the minus strand of CAEFZX010022511.1, from coordinate 71,708 downwards.
TTGTAAAATGAAACTGTGTAAAAGTATTTGCAGGGTTTAGGCACCACTGTAACCAATGAATATGTAGAATCCACAAATACTTTAGACCCCCTCTAAAAATTCTAATAACTTTCTATTTTAATAGCTCAGACTCAGAGCTATACCTCTTAATAAACATGACTATGCAAATTGGAAGTCATCTTGGCACTAGCACAGAAACTAATACTCTTTTTTTGCTCTCTCCTATGGACATACAGCCAATTAGCACAAAGGAAAATGAATGTTGCTCCTGAATTTGCAGCTTTGCAAACGCCAGCCAATAGGATGTCAAGTAACATTGCACCAAAGTATTTCATCTCCCAAAGCTGCTTTTTTAAATATATTTTGGAAGTACTCTGCAAAATAAAGTGCAAAGAGTCAATTTTTGACATTTAATTTGGAGTTTCGTTGTATAGAAAAATCCACCAGTAGGTGAATCTGTGAATACAATTTGCAGAAAGGATCATCAAGGCTGAACCTTACACAGGTTTAGGAACAGGGTGATTTAAATCTTTGCAGACTCCACACATCCTGGACACAAACTATTTAGTTTAGTTATGTAAGCCAAGGCGCCGTAAATTCAAGCTGGGAGACTCTCTTCAGCCTATCGGCATCATCAATTACCACGCCTCCGCCTCAGCCAATCAGCACCAGACTATCCTCCCCTCCAGCCAATCACCACGCAAGAGCTCCTTCAAGATGCTAAACAATCACGGATCCACCTGCTTCAGCCGCGCTTCGACCCACTTCCTCCCCGTCTCCACCCTCATCCTCCCGGGCATCTTCCAGACTCCCTCCAGGCTCCTTCCTCTCCAGGCTCCACTCCACCACCAGTGTCCGACTACCCTGAGCTTCGCCCCGAGCCGATCATCCAAGCTCACGGCGATTCTCAGCACGCACGTCTTCTGCCGGTGTCCGAGCGCCAAAGAACTTCGGGTCAATAAAACTTTCTAACTGCTGCTTTTCTCTGCGTGAGTCTCTCCAGATTGAATTACCTTCAGGTCGGCACTACAGAGCAGAGCAGATAGAATCCCATTAATATTTGCTAAATTCTGTCTGGTCTTTCTCAAAACAGATACAATTGTTTGCTTTTTATTTTCCGTTTTTATGTGTATTTAAACTTTTGAACTAAAATCAAATTCCTTGCTTGTTTGCACAAACTTGGCAAGCAATGCTTCAAACACAGTTGAAGACTTGCTTCATTTTAAACGTCTGACATCTGAATAGAAATGTTTCTATTCTTCAAAAATGTGACATAATTTTTTTATTTTTTTTGTGGGGAGATCAACTATTGGTGTCTGTCTGATTTCTCCTGTTTCTATCCTCATCAGACCAGTCAGTGATCCCTCGTTCCTAATGGCTGTGGACCAAACGCTTCAATAATTCCTCAATCACTCGGAAGAGGTCAAAGGTTCAGTTTCCTCCTTCTAATTTGCTACCCATCTGTACTTATAGCTGGACATACACACAAGCGATATCGATCCTGTCATGCTCAGCGTAATCCCGCTGAAAATCCTTGTCTATGGAGCAGTTGTTGTTTTGGCAACTTTTGGGGGATTACAGGACAAATACAGGTCAGCTTGTGAGTCGGAGTGCGAGTCTCCTGACTGATCGTTAAATGGTCAGGGTGCAGGTCAGTGGGCATGTCTCCTGTAGCAGGAAATGCCACTTGGATTACGGGGTATGGCCGATTGACAGCAGATGTGCCTAACAAGTAGCAGGCCGTGAAGGGTCCTGGAAACGATGAGGGAGTAATGATGGGAAGAAAGATGGATGGCATCGGGTTTGCACAAAGGCAGAAAATAAAAGCTGGACGTAGATGAATTCCTGAGAGGGGAATTTAGTATTGATAAAACCTTTTCTGAGTATCTCATCTTGCCATGCAGCTTTGTGTTAGTGTGACCCCAATAAAGTCTACCTCCTGCTCTAATAAAAGAGGTAAATAACTACCCCTCCCTCGCTGTTTATTACCCCCTGGGGCAGTAAAAGACAGCTGTCTGGCCCACTTCAAAACGCCCAGCCTCAAGTAGGCCTCTGTGAAAGAAAACTCACACATTCACATGAACGACTTAAAAAAAATTACACTGTACATGCAGCTCATAAAACATCATTGTGTCTCACCCAAAAGGCATGCAGCCAAACTGCCTCAAGAACAAAATAAAAAAAAGCTGCAAAAACACCTCAAAGACACAAAGATTTATTCCAAAAAAGTAATGAGAAGCAGAAAACATCTTTGAAAGTCAAAATTGAATGGCGCACTTCATTTCTCAATGTTAAGTGGAAATTCAACACCGTTTCAGCATGTCTAACAAGGTAACTTTAGGATATCTAAGAAACACAACACTAATGCATGGGATGTTTGTGGTAGAGCAGGTTAGTTTAGGTGCCCAGGGGCCACAGGCTGACTCACGCCGCTCTGTGTCCAATGACTTATGAGCGGAGAAGAGGCTGAGATGTGTGTGCCTTTCTGCATACTTGACTTTTCTTGAGTGTGTGTCACAAAAGTCAAAGCAGGTGATTTGCGATCTGTTTGAAGTGACTATCGGGTTAAGGGTCAAGTGAATTCTGGCTTGGATTGTGAAGAAATGAGAGGCCTCCTCAGAGGAGAAAGATTGATGGATGAAGAGGCGGCACATTCCCACCACATCTTCACAGCCGTGCCTTTTATAGGTAGTGCAAACCTTCAAACAGCGTACTGTCTCTTGAGGAACGGATTCATTCATAAATACACACACAACCGCTCAAACGGAAACGCAACACCAGCAGACGGAAAGTACTCCAGTCTCCAAAGGCGAAGACAATCAGACCACCCAGGAAACCCTTTGGCTTCTTGTAAAACATCTGTTTTACAAGATGATGGCAACATCATACAGCGCCTTGATAAAGGCATGTGCAGATTATACGTGTCATGCAATAGTATAATTACAATTTTATTAAAGCTTGTGCTGAGTACAGTCAGATTTACCTCAAGAATGTGGAACCGCTGGCATCATAATTTATTTGTGACTGAATATTTTTTATCTTATCTTACTATTTTGTTTGTTTTTTATCTTTTTACTACGGACTTTCTTATGTGTCTGGAATAAAGACATGATTGATTGATTGATTGATCGAATATATTTAAACTCCCTTTGAACATCCTTCTCACGTTACAGACATGATACACAAATTAAAGCTATTTCCACAAATGAAAAAAAAAAAAAAGTGAAGTGCATATGTATCCACCCCCCTGATTTAAGAGTGTAAAGAATCATGTTCACTGTCGTTACAGGTTTTTTTGGGTATGTGTCTGTACAGTTTCTGCTCATTTGTGATTAGATTAAGGTCTGAGCTTGGACTAACATCAATATTCCTCAATAAAAACCTAAAAATGACTTTTATTGCTAAAGTATGTCCAGTTTAGGTAACAGGCATACTATTGGTTATTAAAAACCAACCATAACTTCTAAACCAACATGAATGCCTTCCATTAACACCAATGGGGAAAAAACTAAATAAACTCAACATTTTTTGCCCTCTGGTGTTTTTTGTTTCAGTGAATCCTTTGCATAGGTCTGTTGATTCAGAGTTTTTAAAAAGTCTCTTAAGATCCCAGTAAAATGCATTACTGCTGTGGTTGTAATGTGACAGAATGGAAAGAAGTTCAACAATTTCAACACATTTAAATAATTTGTGCTGTTACTCATACTTCAAAGACAGGAAAATGGGGGAAGAAAAGCCCTTACCAATGTTGTTCTGGTCCATCTGAAACTTGCAAGCTTGCATTTAGATGCAACAATTAATATTTTATTTGAGCCACAGTATTTCCAGAGTTTCCATTTTTTACTGTTTCTGTGCTAATGGGCCACAGGAAAGACATGAGAGAGTGTGGAAGGCATGCAGGAAAGGTCTTGAAAAGATATCTGGAAATCACGAGGTTGGGCACCTTGTTTCCCTGTGTCCGTTTCATCGCTTTAACATCTGTGCAAAGAAACGTTTGACAAGTGGAAAATAAAAATAAAAGTGGAACAGAGATGAGAGCAAAAGAGAGATTAATTTGTAGCCCAAAAGAGGGGTGAGTTATTGCTTCCTTTAAAGTCTACTGTCTGTAATGAAAAATAAATCTCTCAATCAGGCACAAAGGAGGCTAAGTTTCATTCAAACATGTTGCCTTTGTGAGCTCCTCTGTGGGGAATCTCCAAACTGATATCAGCAGTTTAGCAGAAGCACACACATCCCTCTTCTCCTGCACAGACAGCCAACCCTCAGTTTACAGGCCGAGCCGATTGAATGAGCTCTTTGTAAGAGGTAATAACAAATCTGATTACAGACTCTGAACATTAAACTCAGGGCAAGCTGAGCACAGCAGCAGAGTTGGAGGATAGTGTTTGAAGTCAGAAGGATTGCGGGAAAGACACACAGAAAGCGTGGGCGAAACTGAAAAGGGAGATTGAACGGGCAATTCATCAAGCTTAGATAGTCAAACTACCATTAACTTCTTTATATTTTGCTTTCAATGAACATCTGGCACATTATTATTTCTTGGGCATTTGATTAGATTCAACACTTTCCCTCCAAGGTAAGAGCTGGTTACTTTAGCTTCCTCCAAAGAGGCTCCATCAGACTCGGGTCAGGACTCCGGCTGCACCGCAGCCAAACTTTAATGTTACTTCCAGTCCGAAGAAACACAAGAACGACACTTTGTGCACAACTATTAAACAAGGATTATTTTTATTACTCAAGAAATACTGTGCTCTCAATTTCTACAAAATTTTTACTAAACCTCAAATAAGATTGATTAAGAAAGCAAAAGGGAGGTTTTTGCTTTCTAAACAGAATATATATGGACAATTATTGGGCACCTATCATCACAGAATTATTATGCCACTAAATGAAAACATTTTCTGATCTAACTTTTTTATATCCATTTGTTCAAATAAGAACTCCAAAGTTTCCAATAAAAGTTTCTGACACACAAAAAAAATCAAATCTGTGAATAACTTAGCCTGCCTTCTTTTCAATAACAGTGATCACCAGTCCATTCATGGGCAGTTTCTTGATCTGATGTTGATCAACTTTTTGACCAGCAGGACAAAACTTGGATGCATGTGATGAAGGATTGTCCCAGATAAAAATCATTATATTTTTGAATGATGCAGATTTCTTCCTGTACCACTGCTTGAGGAAAGTGTCTCCTAAAAACTGGTTTGTTTGTTGATTTCAAGCCAACAAACAAACCTTCATCCTTCATCCTTCATCCTTCATCCTTCATCCTTCATCCTTGAGGTCAACAGGTCAAACTTGTCTATCATTTACTCGCTATAATCTTTGATGTTGACAAAAATCTGACATTTATACATAAAATCAAGTTAACCAGCACTTTCTTCACAGTATAAAAATGGTGTGTAAATATATTTACACAGTATATAAATTGGGTGCCATTGATTGGATGTGGAGTGTTAGGAAGTTTTGTTTTGAGAAGTGTTACATGTGAAACTGTCTCCTTTTCTTGGTTTTGGAAACGACTTCTTGCAAAATCTGAAAATCATGAACGACAAAAACACACTTTGGATAAAGGAAGTCAAGAAATAATTGAAAAGCTTGAAAGTCTAATGAGGGCAAAAACTGACAAGCAACCAAAAAAGATGCAGTTTTATTTGTGAATTTTATGGTGCTGAATAAGATTTTAAAAAAAAAAGGTTGTCAGGAAAAAATGTGTTCTGTGAATAAATTAATTTATTTTTTACAGATTATTAGGTAATAACACTTGCTTTAATTTCCATCATTCGTCATTTGAAGCAAAACATGCAACAGCTTGTGAACACTTTGTTAGCTCCCCTGTGGCAAGAATCACAAATTATAAAAGCTTTTATTGCAGCCAAGCGTCTTTTTGCCCATTTGTCTGCCAGCTAGGTGAAATTCATGGAATGTTGCTTCAATAAGGGCTAATAATTAGCTCTTCATGTGCATTGAAATGAAAGCCCAGCACTATGGTGCTTAACAGCAGGAATTTAACTTGGAAATCCTTTTTCTTAAGCACTCCATGTTAATTTGGGGACGTGAAGGACCATTCCAGTGAGTAAAGTCTTCCTGAAGGTTTTCTACATTTAAACAGAGGCTTTGTTTTAACTCATTATCAATTCAAAGAGCATGAGTCTTTGCATGCCCTAAGACTCCATACCAGCTACTGCTGATAAATGCCTTTTTAGAAATTACACAATGTGCTTTGAGCAACCTAAACACAAAACCCGAGCTCTGCCAAAGGTTTTCCATGTTTCTCTTTTACTTTAAGAGTATTATTGTTTTTTATCTGTAAAGACTAGTTAGCTGCTAACAAAGGAACTGATTGTTAGGACACGGTTCATGGAGACACAGGATTTTGAAAGGATTCAGTTTGCATCATGCAGCCTTTATACTAAAAATAACTAGAGCCATAACAAAGAAACTAAACCTCAGTGACATTCAGCTTAGACATCTTGATGAAGGCCCACATTTTATGTGCTTGTTTCTTGCATTGCATCATTTTTAGGCAATAAATAAGTCCTGTACCACCACAGCTTTGGAAATAACTTTTAAAGAATTAATTATGACATTCCTAATATTTTTATTGAGCTCAATATATTTCTAATTAGTACATCAAGTACATCTTTTGATGTGATCAGTATCTTAAATCAAGTCAGTTTGAGTGATTTAGAAAAATAAAATGAAGAAATGCCAATTATTACAAAGAGGCTGCATTTAAGAGCTAATTTCCGTGTGTAAGACAATTCAAACCTAAAGTATTTTTTATTGCCGTTTAAGCATGCACACAGGTTTTGGTCTTCACCATCGTCACATAAAAGTAAGATTCAGCTTTTTAAATGCAGAAGAACAAAGACTGCAATAGGAAAATACTGAAAAACTAAAAAGTCTTAAAAGACGTGGCTGCACAAAGTTTATGAACGAAAAAAATCCCATCAAGCTGCCACCACTTTTAAATTTAGCTTTGCATTCCTGTTCTGTATGTTAATATAATAAAAAAAAAAGTGCAGTACAATTTGAACAGTTTTGTCTGTTCAGATTAAGTTTTAAGCTATCCAGACTGGGAATACTTCATAAACGTCTTTGGAGCTTGTTCCATCATAAACTGTCTTCTGTGTGCTAAACTATCTGAAGCAAATGTGTCTTGGGTTAAATAAATGCACTTTGAGCCATGTCCAAGTCATATCTTGTTTTATGGATTAAAGCATCAAATTAATCAGATTTATACATATTCAACCAAATCAACAAAAAAGATTAAGTTACTTGCACATTTACTCCCAACAACAATCCAATTATATTTAAATAACCATATAACCCCAACGAGTAAAGAGGCTTTCTAACCAAGGAAGCACAGCTGATTGAGCTGTTCCCTGTACAGAAACCCTTCATCCTGACTAAGCATGTGACAGTGGAAAGGAAATACTCCCTGTTAACTGGAAGAACCCTCCAACAGAATCAGAATCAGTATGATTTACTGTGACAGAACTCACAGAACCCCAGAACCACAGGTCCGGGAACACTTTGTTCAGGAAGGAAAAACTGATTATATAGAGTTGATGGCAGCATTGTCATCGTTAGAAGCTTTAGGGAATTCCAATCCAAAAATACTTAGTGGATCCCAAAGAGAAATGAAATCAACTTAATAAATCAGATACACAATAAAGTCTTTATGTATTAAATGTATTTAAATAAGAGATGCACCATGTGTTTTGACTTCTCCAAGAAACTTTATCCCCTATTCTGTAAAGATTCTGTCTGATGCAGGTAAGATGATTACAACTCACCCTGAGTCTGAAAAACTTCACTTTACACAATCTGAACTTTGCCTTTGACAGACTAAGTCATGCTGTGTTCTGGTGTCACTTGACTGGTTGCAGAGGTCTGAGATTTGGGAATGAGAGGAGGAGGAATCCTACAGAGCTAACACCTAAATGACTGCACACATGACTACCTATAAAGCATGTGAGTACATGCAAATTTCCAAAGCTGCTGCACAGAGACTGGCAAAAACAAGAGCTTGTATTTTCTCAAGAAAGTTCATAAACCTTCTTGGGAAAAGAAAAACAGGTTAAACGCACTGTTGAGTAAACAAATATTCATTATAACACTAAGAGGTGTGCAATGCTGGCATAGTTCCTGTAAAAACTCTCCTGTGTGACTGACAGCTCAGGATCACTTCATGAAAAAAAACGAAAACAGGCTTTTCTTCTTACACTACATACCCTCACATCACAGCTGCTCTCCTGAACAGATACAATAAGACACACTCCTCTACTACATCCCCTCCACACATTTGCAAATATATAATTTATGCTTCATGTTGATTTATTGATTATCTTACCAGAAAAATATACTACAGATATGCAAACTAATACAAGTACATTCAGCAGACATTTCAGACTAGAATCATAATACCCAATTTCATCTTAATATTTAACGTCGCTATGGTTTGTAAATGTTACGGTTATCAAGTCTGAACTGATGCAGGATGTTTTATTACATCGGTGCAACTCTGCAAAAGCTCATTTCATATGTGACCTTAAGGGCCCTTGTTGTGCTATTAAACGCTGTGTTTCACAGAGTGTGTGTGCAATCTTACTGGGGTTGCACCTCAGTGCAGAGACCTATGAGTGTGTGTTTACAGTGAGTGTTTTTGGTTGCGTGTGAACACCTTAACATGCAGAGCAACAGTTGCCTTGTGCCAAAAATGCTAAGGTGTGTCCCTGAAAAAATAAAACCCTTTTTGTGCCACTTTAAGATTTAAGTCTTTATGTTGGGAATAAACTAAATACCATGGAAAGGAGCAGGAGCAGCGGAAGGATGTAGACACAAGAAGACGACAAAGGCAAAACTGATGAAGAGGATGCTGATGAAGAGCATTGTCGATTAAACACTTAACGTTGGAGGGGTGATGGTGAGACGGAGGTCAGTTTCCCAATAATCCTCCTTTCTCCTACTGGACTCATAAATTCAATGTTCCTGTCACTTCACAAATCTGCTCTGCTGACCCCGTCTCACTCTCCGCCCAGCTGCTGGCGGACATCCATCCACACGAGTCTAAGAGAGGTTCAACGGCAAGATAGGGAGAGAAGAAAAGAGCCCATTTATTAATAGTTGTCTGAATGAAAGAAATTCAACATTTCGTGAATCCAAGGTCAGCTGATCATCATGAGTCTCTGCACCAACATGCAGAAGATGAATTAGCTTTGGATGATATGTGAAATCTTAAATAAGGGAACATCCCAGCAGGTTAGTAAAGAGGTCATGCGTCTTACGCCTGGATTATTCGATACATTAGTTACAACACAGCGCCATCAAGTGGTTATGAGCTGAAATGTTTTGTAGAGGAGATTTACTTTTTATCTCTTCGTTTTGAGAAAGTCATTTTTTTAACCTTTAACACAGAATTAACTTTTTCAAAAATGTCTCACCTAACTACTAAATTGTTGTTCAGATTTTGAACCCAACTATAAAACACATTTAAAAGAACAATTATATACAATATATATTACATACACAAAACAATATTGTGGAAAATTACAAGGTACAAACTGACTGTATTTAATTCAGATGAACAGATCAATAACTATTTCATCAATATTCAAAAGAAGTGTGTGTTGCTGCAGAAAATAAGTAGAAAGCACATGTGAAGCACATTCAGCTGATGGCAACATGTAAAACAAATTGAATGACCAAAAAATATATATATAGTTAAAACTGGTTCTTAAACCAGTCGCTCCGTTTCACTTTATATGCACCCAAAAGGCTTAAAATTCAAAGGAAACCAATATTACTGTAATAAAGGGCAGAAACTGCTTCAAACCCTTTAAACCGCAGTTTGTAAACGGCGCCACACTGCCCTCTGCTGTTTAAACGTTTAATACACGCTGACAAACTTTCAAGTTGCATGGGCCACATTAGAAAAGACCTTTAAGACTCTTACATTTCCTTCATTCATGACTTCTTAAGAAAAATTCTTTTTGCAGACTCAACCATGTTAGGCAGGATGGTAAGATGCTAAAAAAAATATCTGATGCAGACGCTTCATAAAATCCGTAATTTTATTTAAAGGAGGCTTTAGTTCTGAAAAGAGAAAATTGAAGGAGTCACATTAGTATATGAATCCATAACAGTAAAATTTCATAATGCATTGATTTTTGTATTTTTTATTTTATTAACATGAAACAAGTTTTATAATCAATACTGCAAAGAAACTTACATTCAGGGGAAAATACATTTATAGTTCTCCCAATTCCATTAAGTGTTAAAGTTAGTTAAATTTGTGCGCACAACTAAACTTTTCACGGTGTTTTTTTTTTTATTATTATTTATTTATTATTATTAAACTATTCAATGCAGCTGCTGACCTTGTAGATGGCGCTATAACACAGAATGAGATGCACTCTACAGGAGCAGCAAAACAACAGAAAACTCCCGGGAGCCGTCAGAAATGTCAGGACACTTTGTCACATGAATAGCCTATAATAAATGTTTATCAGTTCCTTGAGAATGAAACATTCATCCTGTGTCAGAAGTTTTTAAACACATCTGGATTTAAATCAGTGGTTCCCAAAGTGTGGGGGGCCCTAGGGAGGCCGCAGTGCCATTGCAGAGGGAGGGGGGACGGGAAGCTGTATAAATGAATGGAAAAAAAAAAGTGTTTCACTGTAAAGATGGCTTGTAGTGTGTTTTGTTGCAACCTGAAGTGTGAAATAAACCAGTGGAGTTTGAAAACAAAATATGTGTATAGGTTTATGTCTGGTTAGACAATGTGTGTGCCCAGTTGATTTGTTTTCCTTTTGGGGGGGATTTTATTGTAATCCATAGGGGGGCCCAGAAAATCTTTGGGAACCACTGATTTAAACGGAGCCTCAAGTTAAGCTGTGGCTCTGAGGGGAAATGTTTGCCAGAAAAAGGGGGAATGAGCTCAAAGTGAGCCACCTTTGATCTGTCGTCTTGGAAAATGCCACAGTAACATAAGATGACCTATGTGGCCTGAAATTGTCTGTTGTCTCTCCACTCTCTCACCCCTCTCACTCTCAGCTCGGCTGATGAGGAAGATCTTGACCAAGCTGTCACTTTAACCCAAAGGTCAACTTTGACCAGCTGTCTTTTCTGGCACTGGGTTTTGAAAGCAGTAGCTGCAGTGTTTCCCAACCCAACCCCCCAGTTTTAGGTGTGTCCCTTCTTCAGCACACCTGATTTTAATTCATGGCTAATTAACAGGCTTCTGCTGAAATGCAGTCATGTGAATCAGGTGTGTTAAAGAAGAAAAACATCTGAACATGACAGAACACTGTCGGATTCATCCTTTGGATCAATCTGGAACTAAAATATAAATGCAATAAAAGCGGACCTAGCTGTTAAAGGCTGCCACCAAGAGAGAGACGAAAGCAAACGAAAATGGCCAAGCAGAAAAACTTGAGCTTTAGAAAGCAAATGGCCAGATGTGACTATGGTTGTCACAATTCAGACCTGAAGGGCCAGAGTCCTTTCCTGACTTTTAAACTATAAGATGAGACCATGTATTAAAGGCAGATGGAAATCAAAGTACGTCATTTCATTATGACTGCATATAAAACCATTAACAACACTGGAATCTGGAAATCATTTATTTGACTCTGTAGTCAAACCAAAGACACTAATATACTACATAAGCATATCAGACTATTGGAGTGGGAGCCCCAAATGTGCATGCTCATGCTTCTGTGCCTTTACATATGCCATAAGGCCACATATCCAGTTTGTATTTATATTTATAAAAGTGAAAATAACCCCATTTAACTTCCATGAATCTACAGTAGTTTGTCGTCATTCTTCGGCAGGAAACGGACTGCCAGAGGTAACAACATTCATATATTTCTGCTGATCATAAAATGTTGCTTTCAAGTCAGAATAATAATAATAAAAAAACGTTCCCACATTCATTCCCACTCTGTCGCTTTTTATTTCTTTAAAACACGGAACGGAATAAAACTTTCTTTGAGTTGGTCAAATCTCATGTGTTTTTCACTATCAAGCCATAAACTTTATAGGGGCAGGAACTTGATTTTGCGCAAATGTCATGCCTTTAATAAGAAAATGAAAACAAACGGAACCAATTAATCAGAGGAATAAGCTGAGCTCTCGAAAACAGCGAGTGGAAAAAAGGGAGAGAAAGAGAAAGAGAGATGTGCAGGCTGAAAGTTTGTCAGTAGGAACCAGAACCAGGCGCTCAGAGAGGAGTGGATGTATGAGGACGGATGGAGCGACGGGAGGTGTGAGAATAAATGCGCTCTTTCATTTCCAGCAGAGAAACCCAAAGACACACATTCATGCGGACTCCAGCCCCGCGGGACCGAACAGCGAGAGTGGATCATGGATAGGAAGTCATCGGGAGAAGCAGAAGCGTCGGTTCTGCTCCAAGTTTGAGCTGGAACAGTTCGGTCTTCAAAAACGCGCTGCGGGGTCCGGAGGAATGACGCTCACCGCCGCTGATTGATCGATGAAGGTGTTGCACATTTGTTGAGGCTCCCTGACTCTGAACCGTGAACTTTAGTCGGACGGGACAGGTGCACTCGCTCAATCTTTCTTTCTTTCTTTTTTTTTTACTTACATGAAGACTTGAAATATTACAACAAAGACAAAAACAAAATCACAAACACAAACAACATCTTCGTTGTATTTCTATCTTTAACAACCCGATAATTAGTCTGCAAATGAACCTGCGTCGACATTTGGCGCTAACATGCAGAACATTGTGAGTGGATTTAACGCATCTTCAGTGGAAAGAGAAAGCTGAGTATGTGGTGGATACAGAAGCGCTGCAGCAGCTCGGGGGAGACCGCTTTGTAAACAGAAGAGGAAAAAGAGGTGGAGAAGTAGAAAAAAAAACGGACTAAAGGGACTGCTTTCATTCGGGCTTATAAATGGAGCTGCGTAAAAACCTGTTGTGCCTGGAGTTTATTCTCCTTCTGAGAGGTAAGATTTTCTCTCTGGGGTTTTGTGACATGCACATAATTACAATTTTTATATGTCTGAAGAATTTACTTGAGGATGTCCCACTAAAGGATGATTTATTTAAGCTGCCAGCGCCTTTTAGTAAATTAGGGTATCATTTAAATATGTATTTTATTCAAAGAATCATGACACATAGTGATATATTTTTTAACCTCCAGATGGGTAAACCACACAATGTAAATGATGAAGATGCTGACTATTAGAGAATTATATAAATTGAAAGTTGAGTGGAAGGAAAAAGTCATTTTGAGAATTTTAGGGCAGATATTACGTATGGACTTGCATTGGGAGTCAGACTCTATAAGCCACCACACATCTTGTGGGGTACAACTTATATTTCACTCCTGAATCAGAGCTGATGTAAGAAGTGTTTTATGGAGGAGGAATAGGAGCAGTCGTTTGCTCAGTGGTCCAAAACTCCTCTTTTCAGCTGTAAATACATTTGGATTCCATCTGGATATAAAGATCACCGATTCTAGAGGAAGAGTGGAGAGGCACAAAATCAGAGCTGCTGGACATCCAGCAGGAAGTTTCCACTCAAGTCCAAAGTCAGAGCAGCTGTCTGCTGGGGCTTTTTATGTCACTTTATGAATCCCTCTGCTGTTAAGTTGAGATTGTGATTCTATTTTCCAACAAGACTTTGCTCTCAAAAGTACCGATGTCTGCATTAAAGCCTGTGACATCATTATGCTTGGCCCGCCTGACCAGAACCCCCAAGAGGATCTATGGAGTATTTGTCAAAAGTAAGACGGGAGACACCAGATTGGTTCATAACCAGCAATAACCATGACTTTCATAACCAGATTGCTTCGTAACTTTAACTCAGTCTTTCTCAAACTGTGGTACCCGGACCACTGGTGGTCCGCAGGATACTGCATGTAAACAAACGTTTACTTCCCGTGATGTGAGCTCAATGTGCGACGCTATTACTTCTATTTTTTTTTTTTCTTTAATTGTGCTTCTAAATCACAAATAGCCCTAAATGTTATTAATGCACATAACACTTGGCAGTAAAGAACAATTTCTTTTATTTTTAAGAGTTTGACATCATTGGAAAGCTTAGACACTTTCAGAATCTGTTCATGGCTTTGTTGTGGCCAGTCACATTTCCCAAACAGCATCACTCTTCTCTTTAGGATGAACAAAGAAAACAACAATACTTGAATTAAGAGACTATCATTTTCATTTCAGGTTGCATTATATATAAAGATGTATTATAGGGGGGGGAGTTTCAGGTTAGGTGGTCCCTGACTGCTTGTTAAATGGGTTAAGTGGTCCTCTGCCTGAAAAAGTTTGAGAAACACTGCTTTAGCTCAATGCAGATGAGTTAAAGGTTATGAAGCAACCTGGACTACGGCTGGCTGCAGTAATGCATGATTTATTGCAAAAAGGAGTACTGTCTTCTGCAAAATCATAATTTCCTGAAAAGTTAAATCCCTACATTTTAAAATCATGCATAATCATAATTTTATAATAATTGTTAAATTAGCAAATAACCAGCAAATCTCTATTGTTGTTTGCAGTCACAGACAAAATTTGGAGCCTCTTTTGTGACTCTGCTGTGTCTGTGTTGAAAGGCTAAACATTAGCCTCCACTACCACATAAATGAGTCAGAGAAATAACACTTACTTTCTAAGACATTTTATTGCTTTTTGAAGAACAGCTAGTTAACAAAAGTCAAAATTACTTGATGGCAACAAAATTCTTCATGTTAAATGAAAAATGCAACAGTGGTGGATCATTTGAAACGTTGTTGGTGGCACCGCAATGGCTGAATTGGGTCATCAAATCGATTTCTGTTGAGTGCTTCATAAAATCTGGAACTGAAGTTTGTAAAGAGAAGATAAGAGGCTGACCCATACTGATGGCCATTAACCTCATTAACAGACAACCCATGCCAATATTAGTGTCACACATCCCTCCCAGAGATCCTCTGATCTTTCTTTTCTGTGCCAGTGAACCACCAAGCAGACATTCCTCACATGGTTGTGCATGGAAGAGAGCAGGCATGTGCAGAAAAACACCTGGACAACCTCCATGTGTCCGATAGATCAAACATGCAAGAAAGTGAACGCCATCCATCGAATAGTTTCTGGTTCAGAGTTTCATCTTTGGGACATAATTTATTTCGCCCTGCAACTTTGAGATGCGTCCTTGATCCAACACTGAATCAAATGGCTGAATCATCTCCTCAGGATGAAGTCAGGTTCTCCACAGTCCTGCTAATTCCTGATTATTTGATTCAGGTGAGTTGAAACAGAGACACATCTAAAAGTTGCAGGACACCGGCCCTGAAGGACTACATTTGAGACAGTATACCTGCAAGGATTTATGTTCGTCCAAAATGTTGCGGTTTCATCTCCTCTTACAACTGACTGACCCGAGCCGCTGCGAGACACGACCTCTCCGGTCATATCAGCAGCTCCCATCTCTGAGACGTGAAGTAATGAGGGTCTTGTGGCGTGTTCGTTTTCATCGTGAAGCATAAACATCAGCCGCCCTTCGCTGCTCATGATTGCTGCAGCAGGGCAGTCTAACACACCTCATTGAAGTGTTCCTGCTCAGCAGAAAGAACGTGAAGAAAAAGCCCATTGTTGTCTGCCTCGAGAAGTGTGTGATTGTGATTCTGATAAGTGGTGGGTGAGCTGCTGTATTACGGCACGCTTCCATGAAGCAGAATAAGATCAACAGGCTGATTTTTCTTTGTTTTTGTTAACTTTGCATAGAGCTAATCCTCTCAATACAGCAAGTGCTAAGTGTTTTGTGATGTTTACCTGTAAGATTAAAACGTTGGCATTTGCAGGAAGCTGTTGAGTAATTACAGCTACATGCTGTGGGCATTTAAATACCCCAAAAAGATTACAGAAACAATTACATATTTTAAGAAAATCACCAGTAGTCAAATTTAGCTTATCTCATTTAGCTACATTAGCTGTTTAAATCCAGCATGAACAAGCCAAAACGTTTTCATCGCTTTGAACATTTGCTTCGACCTCTACAGTAGCTTGTGTAGCTGCAATGATGGTGTTCCTGCCTGTGTGTGTCATCCTGGAGCATGCAGGTGACTGAGTATGTGTGTAATGTTAATGGTTTTAGCAGAGCTGCCCCTGATGTGGACAGCAGGACTCCCATGTCTGTTATGCTTTACTGAGATGTCAAACACAGCTGTGTGTGTGTGTGTGTGTGTGTGTGTGTGTGTGTGTGTGCTTCTCCTTCTATCTGCTTGTTATTTTGCTGACTTTCATTCCCGCTCCCCACTCATCATCCACCCCCGGCTCCCCAGGAGAATGTGACAGAGATGGGAATAAAACATAATGGAGGGAAAATCTGGTGAAGAGAGGTGGACAGGAAAACATAATGAGTCAGGTGAAGAGAACTGAGACATTCACGAAGACATGTCACTGCAGGGTGTTTTCTAAACTAGGTTTGCAGGATAATTAAGTGGAAAATGGGGACTGGGAGTCTTGTACAAAATTATGCAAATCTTTTAAGCAGCTATACCTCCTGCAATGAGCCAGGCCAAATTTTCTTGTAATCTTGTGAAGTGGTTTGGTCGTTTTATTCTCCAGGATTTATGAAGGTTTTTCACAGTTCTTGTTGTTTGGACTTTGACTGTTTTTATCTAATTTTGGCCCAGTTCTTGTTCTTGATCATGACAGTATGTTTCACAAGGTGAAAAGCAGATACAAGAAGATGTCAAATGTGTGAGACCTACATCACAAGAACAAGTTTTGGTACGGTTGTCCTGATTTGAATGTTTCTGTCCCTGACAGCAATTCAGCCCACCCAAAGACTTTCACAATGCCGCAACCTCCGTCTTTCCCAGAAGTGACAAATATTTTGTCCCAAGAAGACTTTGGGAGAAGACTTTTTAAGATGTTATGTAAACCGTCTTGTTATTTTGCTGACTTTCATTCCCGCTCCCCATTTAAGACGGCTTATATTTAAACCGTCTTAAATATAAGACGGTTTACATACTTTCCCGTCTTATATAAGCTAATTAGAGATTTGGTTTATTTGAAACAGTTTGCTGCATAGTTAAGCTTGCATTAGTATGTTTATTCTTTGATTTTATGTCACACGTTGCTAACTGGGTGCTTGACATATTTCAGTTACTTGTAAGCAGCCAAAACATTGTTGTCCTGTTTCATAAATTTCCTCTCTGCTTTGAGCATCGTAAAATTGAATGACTGATGTTTTAGCTGCTCTCTGCATTACTATCTTTCTAAGTGCAGAGGAGGCTCTATGACAGACTTAAGCCTGCTACATGCAGTGCAGTCTGTCTTTCTGTGTGAATGTCCCAATAAAAAGGTTAAAAACACTTGGATTGTTAGAAAAACACAGAATTTTTTGACTGGTAGAATTCTGCACCCAGAATAACGCAGATTTGCAAGCTTATACACATAAACATTAGTTGTTGTGTTGTTTTTTTTTACTTCCATACAGCTCACTAGGGGTTTACAAGTGACATTAAGATGCAGACGGTAAACAAACAACAGGTATGAGAAGTCAAGTTTAGTAAGGAGCTCCAGTCCTTTAAAACACCTTGATCTGGATCCAGGTATTCATCCAAGAATCTGGAAATCATTTCTTTGTGAAATAGGATCAAATCTAGAAAATGGCCAAAGAGATTCAAGATCCTTCAGTTGGTCATCTACTTTGCTTTCTTTGAAAATCCCCATGTTGGTGCTAAATACAGCTCTACATCTGCTTTACCTACATTATCTTTGATATCTCCCAAATATTTAACTGAATAAAATAAACCTGTAACTGCCCAAAGACACATTAATGGTTGTGTTTTATGTGCACACACAAAAAAGTCATCTCAATTCTGGACTGAAAATGAGTTTAAACAATCCTTTAGGCTAAAGAAAAACTTCGAAAGCCCTTCAGGATGTCTGAAAATGTTTAACTTTTGGGAAGCAACATTTGGCATGGTTTAAATTGCATCTTTGTGTTGGCACCGTAGAATAAAGAAGACTGTGACATCAGGTTCAGTTCTTTCCCATTCTTTCCAGTGACAACTGCTCACATCCAGCAGCAGTAGCACCCAGAGCTGAGATTGTGGTTCAGGAAATCTGGACTTGGTTTTGGTTGATGTATGTTTGCCACCAGTTGCCATGACAATTAGTGGCCAAAAAGCTGCTGGCACAGTGTCATGTATAAAGCCAATGTAAATGGATTTAGAGAAGAAAGGACAGAGCAAGACAAACAACAGTGCTGCTCTGTGAATGCTCCAGGCCGTGAGAACAAGGGTAGAACGTCATAGGAAGCTTGTATATTCGTATGTGCATGTTGTAAAATTGTGGGAAACTAAGAGCAACTTTTTATAGCTTATATGGGCGAATGAATAAATCGAAAGATAAAAGACGAAATCGTCAAACGGGTAGTGGAGACCAAATTTAAAATAACGGTGTGTGCGATGTAATAAAACCCAGAAGTGTTTCACAGCGATGTTAGTGGTATAGTTCAGTACAAATGGCGGGTGAGCAAATAATTTCAAAGAAACTTGGATTTCCTTTGAAATAATAAACTGGGTAGGAGAAAGAACACATAAAGTGAAGGACATACAGTACATAAGACATGTGTGAGCAGTCAGACAATTCATAAATCTTATCTGATGCTGAATGTCTTGCAGTTGACACATTACTGCAAAGGGACCAGAGGAAAGGCTAAATGGATTTGTCTCTTGTAAGTGAACTGGTCACAGATGCTGCCAAATGTTAAGCACACATGTTCAGAAGTGACTTAATGCAACCTCTAGATAGAGAGAACACACTGTCACTAAGAACACGCTTATGGTTTCACAGTTTGCTGGAGATTGACAGCGGCTCTGCAAGGACATAATACTTAGGGTATCATTGTGAAAACCAACAGAGCTCCATCCACTTCAGGTATCACGTGGCGTGTGTGTTAAACAGCCGGCCACAATGTGTTTACAGAAATCTGCAATAATCTGTTGGACTTAGCTTAATAGGCAGTAAAGTTGAAGAGGAATGGATAAGTTTTTGTTGCTGCAAAGTTAAGGAGGAGTTCAGGCTAGAACAACGACAAATAGGATACATGTAGTGATATAACCTTGTACAATAGCTATCATAGCCTAAAAATATAGGATTACCTTATAGAGAAAGTAAAAACAGTGATGGAGTCTCTGGGTATGAAGGGACTGCTGCCCAGTAACGTGAGGCGATTTTAAAGTGAAGAGCATTTAACTAAATACGGTTTGAAGACAATTATTATAGCTTTATTAATGAATATTTCAGATTGCTTTTGCTGCAGTAGGAATAATGCAGTTACTTTACCGATTACATCATCCTATCTTTATTTCTTTTAAATTATTATTTAGTAATTGAGGAAGCGTTGTGACTACACAGGAATCTCATACTGACTTAATCTTAATTTTACATTACACTAAAAGCAACCCCAGAACAACCAAAAAAACTAATATAAATTAACAAAAATATTCTAAAAAGCATAAGTATTTCCAAGAATCTTACCTGTTTAAGCTTATCTGTGCTTTTTTTTTCTATGATCACATTTTGCACTCAAATTACCCAAAAAACTCAAAACATAAGTCCCAATTACCTTCATAAAAGCAACAAAAGTAAAATCCCCATAGATTTTGTTTTTCTCAAAGTTTAGAGCTGAACAACAGACATTCATCTTGAACTGTGTTTTTTGTTTAGATGAACATACATATGTTTCTAGCTACGAGTCCCTGGTGAGCAAATCTGGACACGAGTCAGAGAAGAAAATTTCACGCTCAATGAGGATACCAGAAAGTACATCTGCAAGTACAAAGTAGGTGGAAGAAACTGAATTCTGTGAGAAAAGCAGGAGCAGAGATGGATGAGAAACACTGAAAGTATCCAGTTTCTCCCTCTAAACCAAGTGGAATCCCCCTCTGACTGGCCTGGACGAGGTAAATGTGTGTTTTAGTGGGAAAGTGCAGGAGGACCTGGTGCACAATCACTGTTAAGTGATCCAGTCATGTTCAAATCACAGGGTGAGACTGAGGAAGTCTCTGCAGATGAACTAGGAGCTTGCAAAATTGCACACCAGGTCAAATGTATTTAAAAAGCCTCTTTATTTTCTGACACATTTAACATCCTGCCATTCAGGGCTACAATTAACGCAGCTTTAACTGGCTAATTATCAACTGTCAAGACTGGAGGAGAGTTTTATTTTCAGGTTGAGCTAAAGATAATGTTCTCCAAAACACTTTAATTTATGAGGAAATGTGTAGGAAGAAATGCAGCAATGTCCATGAAGTGCAAGTAAGATGATAAAGTGTGCTTTCTGGAACAGGATGTTTCAAATCTGTACAGCTTCTTTCTAATTACATTTGCTACTTTTGACTGAAAATGATGTTGATCATCATAAAACCACATGGAAATGTTTTAATATCTAAATTATTTAGTGATGTTGAGAAGACACAAAGTTAAGCAGGTTGATCAATGTTAGCGGTTTTACTCAGCTTTGAGTTAAAAATGGTTAAAACATTAATAGTACTGAGCTAAAAAATATTCACACCCCTTGAAACATTCCTTATTTTATCACATTACTGCTAGAAATGTTTATACTCTGTATGTTGGGGTTTTAAAGAGGTGGGTAGTAACTATTTGCATTTACTCTGATACATTTATTTATCACTTGTTTTGCATTAAGTTATTGTGCAATTATGTTATTTATTTGAATTAATTTCTAAGTGATGCATAATTGTAAAGTGGGAAGAAAATTTTAAATGCTTTTTTAATCTTTTACAAAAAGAAATCTGAAAAGTGTCTTGTATTTTTTGTATTCAGACACCCATTCTTCTTCCCTTCGTCCTCTCATTCTTCTGGAATACTTTTCAAACTAAGGAAGTTAATTTGCAGAGCAGCTGTGAACATTAACTATGAGATACTTACCACAAATTCTCAGATGGATTTAGATCTGGACAGACGGAGCCAAATATAATCATTACTTGATGTATAAAGGTGCAAACTGCAGAAAAACTCTGGCTGGTTTGCTGGCTAATATTAGAATGACTGATGATATTAATCAGTCTGTTATAAATATCAATAGAAGCATTTCTGCTAACAACTTGAAGTTAGGACCATTGCTGTGTTCATACAGTTGTAGTTACTTTAAAAGGTAAATACATAATTGACTAGTAGAAGCACATGGTAGGGTGAGTCATTGGATTAAAAAAAAAAAAAAAAAAAAGATTTTCTCAAGATTTTGGTATCAGTCCTTCATTTATTAATCATCTGATTGACTTCTGAACATGTGAAAACCAGGAACTTGTGTAATTTAAATGAGTGCTTCGATTTCGTCTCAGCAGCTCGGTGATCTGCCTCCCATCCTGCTGCTTTCTGTCCTCCGTGTGTCTTTCTCCGCTCTCCTACCAACTATGAAGGGCAGGCTTGTGTGTCAAAACAGGGAGCTTACTATGCTTCAAGGTTTTTCTAACCCACACCCTTCCCTGCTTTGCTTCACTCCTCCTCTATCCTATCCCCCTTTCCTCTGTCACTTTTGTTCACAAGACCTCCTTTTCCCTTTATCTTTTCAGAGGAACCACTGTAAATTAATAATAATAAAAAAACCCTCCATGCTACACAATATTTCCAACCAGGTTTTGCATATTTTGCACTGATTTGTATGGTTTATTTGAAAGCAAAGAACATGTTGGCTAACGCACTCAGAAGTGCGGCGATCCACAGACCATTATCTTGTCAGCGTCTTCTTGTTCCCGATTAGTTCTTCTGTATTTGGAAATAGAGAGAAAAACACAACACTGCATAGATTTATAGAACATGAAAAGTTAATGCATAATCTCTACTGAAATGGATGAATGAATGGTTGCTGCCTCTTCTCCACCGTGACAGTATTTCATGTTTCCTTCTCTTTATTTCTGTAACTTTTAATTCTTCAACATCTTTGTTGTTTCTTTCAGGGTTGTGTCAGTGTTTCAACATAGATGTGAAACATCCTCGAGTCTTCACCGGCCCAGAGGACGCCCAGTTTGGCTTCTCTGTCCTACAGCATGAAGCAGAAGGAGAGAAATCGTAAGTATTTGTGTTGGCGGAGGTGAATATAAAATAAGAAATATTTACATGATGCTGTGATAACATTTGGGCGGCTCTGCTGAAGGATGCTGGTTGGAGCCCCGTGGGACGGGCCGCCCAACAACAGGAAAGGAGACGTGTATAAATGTGTTGTTGGGGAGGAGAAAAGCTCAAACTGTAGTAAAGTAAACCTTGGTGAGAGACAAAAAAAAAAAAAAAAAAATCAAATGTCAGTACTAAAGCTATATATCCAGATGTTAAGTAGATCTTTTTTATTTATGTACTTCAGGTGAAACTGCTCTTCGTAATGTTTCAAAAAATCTGAGGAACTCTCACCTGGGAATGACCCTCACACCGGACTCACCCGATGGATTTTTGGTACGTTGGTTCTCTAATTTTGTTTTTAAGTTCGTATGCTCATGGAAAACATCAATTAAGGACGCCACTTTAGATCAAACGAATGGATCAAAATTAGAGATCCAATGGCTGAGATAAATAATACCTGAGGTTATATGAATATATTTATATGGATAGATGGATTTTCTGATATTATTAGGTGTATTTGCTGCATGAAACAGCAGGATAACACTTTATTTGAAGGGGTGTGCATAAGACTGAAACGAGACTGCCAAAAACATGCCGTAGCATGTACTGTATCATTAACATAAATGATTCTTCATAAATGTTTACGACGAAGTGTCTTTTGGTAAATAATATCATTTTAAATGAAAAGGTTCCCTAAAAGTTGCATTAAAAGTTCATTAAAAGTGTCAACTTTGCATTATTCAGTAAGTAATGACACATTTAATGCAAAGTACCATTACAGCTGACATTAAAATGAAACGAAGTGCCGACTTTGCATTAAAAGTGTCTTTATTTACCGAATGGCACTTCATGACAACAGTCATGAGCATTCATTAAAACGTCTTCATATTCATGACAGGTGTTATGTCATGTTTATGACACTGTAATGAAGTGTTACCATCAGCAGCTACAACAATCAGTTCTCAATAATGAATTTTGTATTACAGAAAATTTTACAATAGTAATGAAAATTGTTGCTGATTTTTCTTCTTCTTCTTCTTCTTCTTCTTCTTCTTCTTCTTCTTCTTATTCTTATTATTATTATTATTATTATTATTATTATATACAAGTCGTAACAAATCTTGAAATTCGTCCAATTCTTAGTTTGTCTAATTTATTAGTTTAATTAATTATTTCAGTTAGACTGGTCTGACTCGAACCACTACGTAGGAATAGCAACTAGACTGGTCACATAACTTGTTCTCTTATGGGTATTTATATAGCAAACCAACACATGTAGTGCATAGTTATGAAGTGGAATAAATATAATCAAATGTTTTTTTGCCAAGAAGCCTGTGGTAAGACTAGAGCTCATCTGACAAAATCATTCAACATTTGCTCACTCCACAGATCTGATCTTGCTAAGCAAAAATCCCCATCCGAAACAGGTGGCAGCATTATACTGTGGGGATGATTTTCTTCAGCAGGGAGAGAGACACTGGTTAGAGTTAGGGAGAAGATATGGGACAGTCCTGGAAGAAAAACCTGAGAGACTGTAAAAGATTTGAGACTTGGCCAAAGGTTCAACTTCCGGCAGGAGAATGATTTTTCCAGAAATTTCAGCAAATTAATGTAAACAATCACGAAACGTCAGACTTTTACTGCCAAGTATATACCACTTTGATCTGATCTAACACATACAATCCCAGTAAATTACATTGAAGAAGTGATTTTAATGGGATAAAATATAAAAAAGTTCAAGAAAGTATAGATTAAATAGTAGATAGTTTGAGTTTTAGTTAATAAACACTCAGATTGAAGAGCAGATTATCACCAACTGTTTAGTTTCCATTACATTCTCTGATGGTCAGGGTTTATTCTAAAAACAAGTCTCTCTCCAGTCTGGGCCTGGCTCTGCAGCTCTGATAATAACATTTTATTGTTGCTCTCTTGGTCTAATTTCTCCAGTCAAACACACTTTGCCGTTAGCCAGGAGGCAGTCGTGTGTGCTTGTGTTTTCTGCCAGGATTCTTGCTCTACTCCGGGTGTGGAGTCGTGTACAGTTCACAAACGGCTGCCAGTTCTGGCAGCTTTAATGCGAGCATGTGTTTAACTGTGAGTGTGTGTGTGTGAGTGTGTGTCTGAGAGTTTTTATGTTAACCCCAGTGGTCAGGTCTATAACAGGACTGGAATGCGTCTCCGGCCCCTCTGTAATGACAGACCTACCAAAAGCCATAGCACCTCTTTCGCTTCGCTCCATCCTCTCCCTTCGTGGTTTCCTCCCATGATTCTCTCCATCTCATCCCTGCTGCTTGTCTGTGTGCCTGAGGAGAAACCCATCCCTAATGACAGGGGAAGAAAAACCAGGATGTTTCTCTTTCTCTCCTTCTACCCCCTTTTTATCCCCTTTTCACCCCTCCCTCCTTTTGTCTCTTTGTAGCTGATTTTCCCTTTTAAGTCCTCGTTCTTCCTTCATTCTTTCCTCCAAGTATGAAAACCAACGAAACGGCGTTTGAAGACAGAAATATTTTTATAGGATGCCCCCCCCCCCACTCAGCCGCCCCACATTTAGCACAATCAGTTTTAAATTGCTGTGTTTCTCTTGGTTTCCAGCTCTGTCAAACCACTCATGACAACAGTGACTGCCAGCATGTCAACAATGGTCTCCCTCCCTCTGTCTCCGCCTCATTTTCTGTCCTCAAAACCACACCATTGTACTTTTTTTCCATGACTTATTCCCCTTTATGACTTGTTTTCTTTTATTCCTACTGTTTTCTTCTTGGTTATTTTTAAAATTTAGACTTATTTGTCTAAATTCTTTGAAGGCAACAAAATTACCACATCTTCTTCAGGGCAAAACGCAGATAAAAATATGAGGTCCTCAAACTGTGCGCCAGTGGCTCTGAATTCCCCTCACCTGTGTTACACATGTTGATTCATGTGTTTGTTTACGACCCTGAGTGAGTGTGTGACTCTGTTGGGCAGGCGTGTGCCCCTCTGTGGTCGCAGGAGTGTGGGACGTCGATGTTCAGCACCGGCATCTGCGCCTCTGTTGGCGATGACCTGGAACCGAGAGACACCATCGCGCCAACTGAGCAAAGTAATCACACATCTGTAGAAACACAGAGATAAAAAAAGACTCATGCTGAGTAGGGTTGGGAAGTTTTTAAGCTTGGTAAATGTAGACGTTTTGTATGTTAATAAATATTTTTACATTCTGTGTTTTATGAAGGTATCGTACTTTTCCAATATTAAGTTTTGATGTTATGAAAGCTGGCATTCTTATACTTTTGTGTAATATTTTGTGTAATATTTAAAAATGAATCAAACTTAATTTTTATGTAACACAAAAACAAATGAAAAAAATACTACAAACAAATCTACTGAACAGAACTATAATAGTAATTTATTATTATATTACATTTTATGTATCTCTAATTTGCAGCCAGATGCAGCTTTGTTGAGGGAGGTCAGTGATATGTTTGGGTTTTTGTGACACGCTGTCCTGATTTTAAATAATGCTATTATGCCTTCTGAAACTGCTACCCCCGCGACCCGACCCCGGATAAGCGGCAGGAAATGGATGGATGGATGGACTATTATGCCATATCCTCACACATGATTGGCCACAAGGCTGCTGTGCTCCACTGAGAGTGAGAGCTGAGCAGCGATTCTTTGATTCACTAAAAAGAATATTCTATTAGGGCCGAGGCTTTTGGTTATGGCCCATCACTAATATTAAGACCTAAAATAGTACATAGCAATGATATCTTCAACTTTGTAACTTAATCTAATTTTGTCACTTTTCAACAACAAACTTCAACGTATTTTTCTATGATTATATGTGAATGACAAACAGAAAGCAGTAGATGGTTTCAAAGTGAAAGAGAAAGCAAGTACAGCCAACAGTTTTCAGGAATAAGAAAGACTAAACTCAGGATTAATAAGACCATTTAGAAGGTGAGATGTGAAGCATTTGTTCAGCCAACAACAGGTTTTCTACATTGAGTTCATCAACATTTTCCTTGTTTAGGGTTTTATGGAGAGACTTTCAACAAATTTTATGCATAGTTAAAAAGTGGTAACAACTCCTGTTGTCCCACGCTTTATGACTAATTTCTCCAGTGAAACTTTGTTCTGCCTTAGTCAGGAGGCAGTCGTGATTTCTGCCAGGAAAACACAAGAACACACAAATTTGTAGGTCAACAGCTGTGTGGGACATCGTTATGTCCAGTTGCGATTCATGAATGACCAGAGAGAGCATAGAGGCAAGTTTATTTTAGAAACCTTTATGAAATAGACTCAAGAAGAGCTTGGACTGGACAACGATCTAAATTATCTACCACAGAGACAAAAACTTAATAAATCAGAAACATAGGTGAGGCCAAACCACTAAGAGCTTTAAAAACCAAGCAATAAGAGTTAGTTTAAAACCTATTCTAAAATAGATGGGCACCCAGTGGAGGAAGAACAATTTTGCAATGTGACAGAATAGGGAAAAAGTTCAAAGTGAATCAGCAAACTCTCTTGTGTGGCAGAGTGTCAGACCTTCATGGACATTGTGATCGTTGTGGACGGCTCGAACAGCATCTATCCCTGGTATGAAGTCCAGAACTTCCTCAGCAACATTCTCAGCAAGTTCCACATCAGCTCGGACCAGATGCAGGTACAAACTGCTCTCCACAACGCACCAGTATAAACCGCCTGCAATTATTACACACATTTGTAATGGAAACTTGTGGGTTTGAGTTTAAGTCAAATAACACATCTCATAGACCCCTCTGCTGTTGCCAGGAGAAGGAACATTCTCGTCTCTTGAGTGAAAACATTCACCAAGTGAAATTACAGGCAAGTTTGGCAAATATGACCAGAATGAACTGCTGCAATAACGTCACAAGACAAGAACCTTGGAGGTTTCTTTAGAAGAACAGAAATCAGAGGGGAGGTTGTGGGGACGTTACTTTGAAAGCATAACAAGAAGAGTTAGAGGGGGTTTGAGTTATGAAAAGGGAGGGTGGGGGATATTGGGTAGCAGGCAGCATGAGGTGAAGAGGAAATACCTCTGGTTTTTGAATGAATTCAAAAATTCCCCAAGTGTGCTGTTTGCTTTAAGAACAGAGTTTGTACTTAAAGAGATAGTTCACTCCGGAAAACATGAGCTTTAGACGATGTTTTGACCAACTGTGCACAAGCTCAGCTATGAATGTGTGGCATTGTTGAAATGCTTGTGTGTTTGCATGTTTTATTCAGGTTGGTATACTGCAGTACGCAGAGGTAGCAGTCCATGAGTGGTCTCTGAAAGACTACCAGACCACACAGGAGGTGGTGGAGGCCGCCAAGAACATCAGCCGACAGGAGGGACGAGAGACACGCACTGCATACGCCATCCAAATGGCCTGGTAGGCTTACTAGTTATTGTCCATAGATGATTCTTCTACAACATGAGAAAGATTTGGCAGGAAACTATCTGCTTGTTTGGATTTTGATGCAACATTCGCTGAGGTTTCTCCATAAAAATAACACACCATGTAGCTTGTTCTTGTAATAATATTTAAGTTGCTAGAACTGTTTGCCTACTCTCTTTGTTCTCCAAGGTACAATTGATTAGATGATAACCAAACCATGAAATGTTTCGTCCTGCTTTACTGCATCCTATTACAATCTGTAAAGTGAATGTAGACAGCTATCAGACATAAGCATAAAATGTGACCCTTTTAAGGTAAAATTAGTGTGTCTATTTGAAAGTCAAATAGACACTTGAAATGATTTTTTTTTTTTTGTTTTAAAGAAAAATATAATATCATAATAGCAGAAAGCTGAGGGTGAGAATGGAAAACACAGATTTTTTTGATGGGGGTTTTGTCTTTAGTTTGAGTTGGAGCACAGAAAAAAACAAAATGGAAAAATAACTGGGCAAGCAGGCATGACTCAAGGATCCAAATTCATGAATACATTTTATAGAGCTGTTATCAGCTAACATGGCACAGATGTGATGTTGTCTCTTAAAAATGCCAGTCATTTAGTTTCTTACAGAACACGCTAGAAAACATTTACATTAATTCAGAGAATTGCAATGTTGGTTTTTACGCCACAAGAGATGTAACTTATCTCCTATAAGACTTCAAGCCAGTCACTTTTACCATAACAAAGTTGTAAAACATGAGACATGTCATTCAAATGTTTCTTTATTTCTGACCATCTTACTTTATATAATCATATGAGCTAAATTCAATGCATCCAAGTTTACAGTCCTCAATGCAGCAGTAAATGTAATTAAAGTAAAAAATAGTACATATTTTTGTGGTAATAAAATATTTTTAACTGGAAATAAATTTATTTGGCATTTTTATGTTTTTAAAGATACAGCTCTGGAAAAAAAAAATTAAGAGCCCACTGCACTGAACCCCATTGAAAGCATTGTGGTTATTTCACCAAATATTGATTTCTGAACTCTTTCCAAGTTAAAACATTAGTATTGTTGTTTCTAAATGAATATGAACTTGTTTTCTTGAAATTATTTGAGGTCTGAAAGCACTGCAACTTTTTCGTTATTTTGACCATTTCTTATTTTCTGCAAATAAAAACCAATTGTTTGCTTGTAATTTCAGAGACATGTTGTCAGTAGTTCATAGGATAAAAAAACAATGTTCATTTTACTCAAACATATAACTATAAAAAGTAAAATCAGAGAAACTAAAGTGGTCTCTTAATTTTTTCCAGAGTTGTAATTAAACATGATTCCAAATTTAAACATAATCCAATCTACAGAGAGCAGATTGGATTACAGAAAATATCCAATGAGCAGCAGTTGTGGACAAAAATGCATTGTTGATGTCAAAGGTCAGAGGAGAATGGGTGGAATGACTCAATATGATAGAAAGGAAAAGGCGGCTCAAATAACCTCTCGCTATGTCTAAGGTCTGCATAATACCATCTCCTAGTGTACAACATGTACAACAACAGATAACCACAATTATAAGAAAAGGATAAAAGAAAGAAGAACAGGATCAAGAAGGAAAATGACAGATTGAAAAAATATTGATGAGTCTTGATGTCAGCTGTGATATTCAAACAATAGGTCCAGAATTTTCTGTAAACAGTTTAAAAGTGTAGATGTGTCTTCCTTGTGTTAGCTTAGACTGGTTGTTGTGATAGTCATAGCACACTGATAGTACAAACTAACCATTATTTAAAGACAACAGCCTTCCTGAGTATTGTTGCTGACCATATCAATCCTTCATGACCACAGCGAACCCATCTTCCAGCAAGATAATGCACCATGTCTCCAAGTTCAAATAATCTCAAGCAGATTTTCTGAATCAGACAATGAGTTCACTGTATTGCAGTGGCCTCCACAGTCACCAGACTGTTTTTTTACGCGTTAGAAGTTCGGAGACTGGTGAATAGCCTTAAAGTATCTAATTCCTTTCAAAAATAAAATTCCTGCTTCTTTCAACTAGCTTAACCCACACGGCGCACCACACCCAGACTTGATCTGTGGCCATAGCTACCATTTTGGGATGTGAGTCTTGGAGCAACGTTCACTTTCTGTACACACAGACACACATACACACTCACCAAATACGCAACCACACAAACACTCAGGTAATTGGAGGGTTCCTGTTTTCTGCTACATTTAAAGTGGGAAAGATTTTGGAAATTAAACCATTAAAACAATGAACAGTAAAAAGATAATATATGAGCTTAATGTTGCTCCTATAAGAGAACTCACACTTTGGTTGAATTTACATAAAAACATCCTCACCTAATCACACATACTTTCTCACAGATGGGCAGATAGAATAGTTGGCACAGAGGAGAAACATGACGGGGTCGAAAAGCAGCTGAGCTGGGCGAACCGGCAGCTGGGTCAGCACCACTAAGGGCGTGGCACGGCCTGGTCAGCCAAGTAGCGCTCCTGCAGCTGTGAAAATACACTCAGGAACATTTACAGACACATAGTTGCATTTTCACTTTGGGGTTACAAAACTAATTTAATCAAATTTTGAATATTACCAATTAAACCTTCTCTTAATGGGAAGCATTCATAGGATTCATACACTGACCTCCTAACCTCAGCTTTAACCTCTTAAACTGCATGCTTGGCTTTTAACCTTTTTCTCTGACTTTGTGCTTGTTGTAACCTTAACCATGAACCCAAACAACAAAAATAGATTCTGACAGGCAGGAAAAGTGTTTGGCTTATGATAATCAGATTATTGTTAGACTTACAGAAATTAGTTGTTACAAGGGGAAAGCATATAAAGAAAGTCAATATTTCTGCAAAATAGCTGCATCCTAACAAACAGTGAAAGTTTATCAGCAATTAAAATGCATAATTCTGCATCAAAATAGATTCTTTTCATGCTTAAAACATTTAAGATACTTATCTGAAGTGAAAATTACATTACCTTTTAATAGTCAAACTATGCTGGGGGATGTCACATAATAAATAAATCTATTATTTAATGTATAATTCCAGACTTTTGTTGAATGTTGAAATTAAAGTTGTGTCAATGGGCCACAAATCATTTGAACAGAGACTCAGAGATGTTTTGTCATAATGCACACTGATTTGCTTAGCAAAGCCAAAAGCAGTATAGCAGCATCCATCGGCAGCTAGAGAACACGGTGTTGGAAGGGTGATGATCTGGGCTTGTTTTGCATCTACAGAGGATATTACAGTAAAGGACGAACTCTAAAGTACTGCACAGTTGAATCAAATCTGAAGTCAAATTGTGCTGTGCTGCATCAAAACTTCACAGAAAAAAACAAAAATTTCAGTATTTCAGTCAAAATCCAGATTTCTTTTGAACTTGAATATTCTGGTGAAACATTAAAAGAACTGTTCAGAGGAGAATGCACACAGACAACAATGAACTGAAGGGACATTGCTAAAAGGAGTGGGTCAAAACTCCCCCAGAATGATGTGAGACAGAGATAAGTTTATACAGAGGACAACTGAAGGGTCTCAGCATAACAAACACTATTAACATAAAGCCCTGAAACAAAAGTGTGTGTGTGTGTGTGTGTGTGTGTGTGTGTGTGTGTGTGTGTGTGTGTGTGTGTGTGTGTGTGTGTGTGTGTGCGTGCGTCTGTGTGTGTGAGGAGGGAATGTTACTTCAGACAAACACAACATGAAGTCAAAGTAACTAAATTATTGAACTGTAATCTTATGTTTTTGACCACCATTATTATCCTTGGTAGAAAACTTTAACAGAGCCGACATTTTGTCTTCTGACAGACGTTTAGAGAGGCAACACTATATACTGTCAAATAAATTCTTGATTTGATCTTCTGACAGATGTCTGCCACATTTCCTGTCAGAATTTAACTTGCATGGTTGGCTGAAAAATACCTAAAAACCAAGAAAGATTAAAAAAATGAAAAGGCTACTCTTAAAGAACAAAGCTGGCCTTGTCCGTTGTCTCTTCTAGATCTCCTGATTATGATTAATAGCTCTATATGGGTGATTTTATTTAGATAAAGTAATAATTTATTTGTTCTTAAATTTGTTAGTTTACAAATGAAGCTGTGGTGTGTAACACCAACATCCCTTCGTTCCTGGTTTGCTATAAATGCCATTTCTTAAATCCCAGCACTGAAATACTTTTAAAAATAACAGAGCAAAGCACGTATTGATAACAGCAAAAAGTATTTCCAAATCTCTAATAGCTGCATTCAGATTCTGCTTAACTCATTGTTCAGCTTTTTTTTTTCTCCATTACATGTTTATTATGTATATTCTGTAAACTGCAGAGCATAAAATAAAAGCTGATTGCTTCATAAAGAAGAAATATCTTACAAGTGGATAAACCGCTGACGTCTCTGTAGCTCCACCCGTCTCTCAGTCACCCACAAACAAAAGCATGCCGCTGTGCTGTGTCATTACCACTCTGCTGAGACTCAATAAACTGACTTGTAAATCCAGCCAGGGCTCCCAATTAGCTCTACTTACTTTCTCCGCTCTTTTATCAGTTTTTTTTAATTATTATTATTATTCTTTCCTTTCATTTCCGTTCACATTAAGTTGCATCTTTATTCTCTGACTTATTTGCTTAGTAAGCATGTTTAATATATAATCTTTTTTTTTCATTCTTAGAGTTTTTCTTCTCATAAATCAAATTGCTTTCTGGTCACTTTGTGCACCTTTTACGTAGGTATTTGTTACCCCTGCTTCACTTCTCTTTTCTGTTTTTCCTCTCTTTCTTTTCATCCTCTGTTATTTGCAGGCTGCTGAGGGGAAATGGTTGTTTTTAACTCCAAGTTTCTTGTGGCTGACCACAATGTTATATTTAGGCAAGGGCTACAGTTAGACTTGGAAATGACTGAGATCACCAGGGGTGACTAGGCACTGTGTGTGCATATGTTTGTGTGTGCTGGTCTGAGGCTTACCAACCCTATTCAACTGTTGAACAAGGTCCCAGAGAGAACAGGTTTCCTGCAGACAAACAGGGTGCGGCATGAGACCATCAGTGCATTTGTCATTTGGGTTTCTCCTTCTGGGTTACAGCTAAACTACAAGGGAATTCACAAATGTGGTCGTTGTGTGTGGTGACACATGCGAGCTGCATGCAGTGATCAGTGTGTGTTAACTGGCAGCTGGGGTATGTGTGTCAAGTGTTGTTAATAAACATCTGAAAGGCTCCAGATGAATCCTGTGCCTTTTAATTCAGGGAGGGAACTCAAATCCAGAGTTTCAATGTTTTATTAGCTGGTTATTCTCCTCAGAGAAACCCTTGATACTGTATATTATCACACGGAGGAAGTTTATTTTGACGTTGCAAGCACCCAAGTGACTGGATACCTTTTGGGTTTCCTCCCTTTCACACGTTTCACAACCGCATTTTTTCTCTCGCTCTCCTTGAGTCTGTTTCAAATTCAGCTCCATTTGGCATGATCAGCAGCTTTACCGGAGCTGTTTTAAATCTTTCTTTTTTCTTTTTGTTTTTTTTTTTGTTTTAGCACAGAGGCATTCAGCCCTGAGCGTGGAGCCAGGGAGGGCGCCACCAAGGTGATGATTGTGGTCACAGATGGGGAGTCGCACGACGGGGACGAGCTGCCGGTCGCTCTGGAGGAATGCGAAAGCAGAAACATCACCAGATACGCCATCGCCGTGAGTGCTATCTGGCGCGCAGTGGTGCAGCGCATTAATTGTTACACTGATTTCCACTGGTTTCAGATATCTTTTTACCTTTTGGAGTACTGTAATTGTGAAAAGCACAGCAAACAACTAATATGCAGTCTCCTTGGAGGGTGCAGAGCAACTCTGACATTCCTCCCATATTGTGCAAATGTGGCATGGCCTCTGTAAACACCCAGAAGCAACCGCACAACATCACCGCAACTCTCCCGAATTAACTCCCTAATTACCAAATGAACCCTTTGGGCCCACTGAAATATCCAGCTGGGGACAAAAAAACTCTTCCTTGTCCGGCTCCACCCGACCCCTCCATTCTGCACACAAAGGTCCAATGAAAGTATCCACAGGACCAGTGGTTGAACCCCTCCTCATTAAGCAGGAGAAGCACAAGAATGAATGAGCTTGCATGACAAGGAAAAGCTAATTAAACAAACAATTTTAGGTTAAAGAGCTTATTTATAGCACAGCCAGTCAGTGTTTTGCCATTTCTTTTGATCTTTTTCCAAGATCCCGGAAAGAATCTGGTCATCGTAAAGAGTCGAGTAGGGATTATAGTCGACCAACATGTGTGCTGGTTGGAAGACAAAGAAGAAAACTGAGTCATCCAGGAAAATAATAAGCCTATTTCATTGCTATGTGATGAGCCTGATGAGGGTCCGGTACACCAGGTACCTTCCCAGACATCCAGGAGCTGCTGTGCCGAGGCATTGGGGAGCAGAGGAGATTAAAACAAAAGTAAACACTGCATTCAAAATGCAACAATAAAAATAGAAGTGAAAATTTTTAGTAAATTGTCCAATTTACTGCAAAATGGTGTTTGACCTCAAACACGTAACCTGCGCAGTGTGTTGAGTAACTTCATCTCCTCTGTTGATCACTTGAAAAAGTTGCTCAGACACCCATGACTTGAGTGTTTCCAGTAGGTTGTGTGAAATCTGCTTTACAAAACTGTAGAGGTGGCTTTACGAAGGGCATCATCTGCAACTGGATCACAAAAGGAAGAGCAGTTTGATGCCCTGTAGAACCTGAAGTTTCATTATTTGATTGAAGGAAAAAGCTCAACAATCCTGCTACGTTCAAAGACAGCAAGACTGTTGTCATCAGGGGTCATGGCTGAATGAAATGCTAACAGAAAATCAGATGAAAGCCAGTTAAGGATTACAGTTTGTTGATACTTTTGATTCGTTATAAAAAGGTTTGTCTTGCTGTTATTAACTCACAGTAATCAGTAACAAATCTGATTTTGTATTTTGTGTGACTGATTCCCTCTCAATGTACCCCCAGAGTATAGCTTAGTAGTCAGGAATTCACAGTCTGGAGTGTTAGCTGTTTTGTAATAAGAAAACCCTTAACTTTTATCCTGATTAAAATACTACTGGTGCTTGCCTCTCCATAGCAAGGCCAAAACTGGTTTTAGACATGCAGAAACTTTATGTATGTTGTGAAATTCCACAAAATATAAGTATCTTAGCTCATATGGTTCAGTGCTGGAAAACCAATGAAAACCTAGTTGGGTAGTAGGACCAGGCTGCAGGATCAGGCTTGCCTCTATGTAGAGTTTCATTTTCCACAGTTGTTGCTAACCACATTCAGATGGTCAGGGAGGTCGTGCAGATTGCGAGGTGGTCTTAATGCTAAAGCATAAAAAAAATAAACGCCAAGCATAGTGTGTCCATCTTATGCAGATGTAAAAGGGGGCTTTGGACTCAGATGGTAAAACCTCAAGTGATGACAGTTAACTGTTTCCTATAACAGCAGGTATGTTGTGATTTTGTATTTTCTGCACTGCATGCACATTTTGACAGTTCACAGGAAAGTATCTCATGGTAGAGGTCAGACCTCTTCAAAGTGCAACGCAAGAACAGCAGATTGTTTAATACATCAGTGTTATGCAGATATTAAAAAAGACATCTGTTGCTTGAGTAGCTTACGGAGCGCATTGCATGGATGCTTTTCTATTTAAATACTTGCTAAATGATACATATTTGGGAAATACTGTTCCCTCTTTTCTATTTTTCTCTTTAATATCACTTATAAACTTTCAAAATCCACCATGACATGGAAGGTTGAAAATCTTTTCTTTCTTTCTTCTATAGGATCATAATGTACATATTTATAAGTATTACATGACACAGTACACCCTATTACACCCTCCTCTACCCCTTAAAAACAGAAGATTTCCTTTGCTTGGCAGCCAAGTTCCAGGGAAATATTCATGGATTGGTTTCTCTTATGGGTTTTTTACATATTCTTGAAATGGATTTTATTTTCAGTTTCCTCCAGCTTTGTGTTTTACAGTTAATGTGTTTCCATGTGACAAAACTTGAGGATTGATGAAAATCCTAATTACATCCACAAATTGTGTTTTTCTATTTCACTTCAACATGGAGAATCATTGAAATGCAATGAATCATTTGCCTTGAGAAGTCAATTTTGTCTGTTTTTTATGATCCTATTGTTGGTTTTGTGTCATCCACCATTTTGTTTTTTATAGATTCTCGTGTTTATGTCTCTTCTTTTCTGCCATCCAGGTTCTGGGGTATTATATCCGCAAACAGCAGGATCCGGAGACCTTCATTAATGAGATCAAATACATCGCCAGTGACCCAGATGACAAGTACTTTTTCAACGTGACCGATGAAGCTGCACTGAATGACATTGTGGACGCTCTCGGAGATCGGATTTTCACTCTTGAAGGTGAGGGTGTTATCAATCAAGAGTTAGTGTAGTTCATGTGATCCCTTGGGTGAGGTGCAGGAAATCATCGGATATGTAGCCCAGTCTTCTTATTCTACGCTCCCCTTCTGACTACAATTGTTTATAAGATCAATAAAAAAAATTGTTCAGAGCACAACTGACAGATAAGTTTAAAAAATGTATCTTGTGCTTGTGCCTCGCCTTTTTTATGCCACACTGAGTAACTGCCTATGTCGCCTGTATCACAGGAGACATGCAGGACAGAAGTGGCCGTGACAGGTTTTGGATGACTAAGTCAGAAAATAATGCTAAGCTTGAACAATTTGTTTTATGCTCATCATCAGCAAATAAACATGGCTTTAATTTTCATAGTCCAGCACATCATAACACTAGCAACACTTCCTTAATTGCCAGAGGGATTTTTATCCTGGTTGCAAATATCAATTAACAGCAGTGATGTCCAAAGCCAGTCCTGGTGGACCAGTTTTCTGCATGTTTCCCTGAATCATATTTATTGAATTAAATTCAGATGAGTTATTCATTAGTTGGCTCCTCCAGAGCTTGACTTAATTGTTTCAGTCATGCTGTGTTGGAGAAGGGACACATCTAAAACATGGAGGACAATGGCCTCTGGACACCCCTGGTTAATTGAAAGCAATGCCATCAGTAATGTTCAAACTGATTTATAAAGTAGTGCTTAAAGTTGCAACACAATAACTGTGCAATAATTCCATGAAATGGTTATATTGTTTTGTTGTAACCTTTGAAAACACTACTTTTCTAATTTCCTGTAGAGAGAAACAGTGGCTCTAAGAAAAAGACAAAATAACTCCAGATGTAGTTTCAGCTGTCTTAGTTTTATTTTATAGATAGCATATGTCAAGTTTTTACCATAGGAATTAATCCACTGGTTTATATGTATAAATTATAAAATTTGCCATGTGACTGAGAAATAAAAATGTAAACCTGCACCAAAAAAAAAAAGAAAGAATTAGAAACAAAAACAAAGAAGGTACAGCTGGTGCCAGATATCGCAGTAGCTGCAGAAACGTGGGAGGAAGGCTTTTGAAACTGATGCCACCTTTAAATGTTCAGGAAAATCAAAGAGGAAGGGACAGGAGGAAAGGAAATGTCCGTCACCATCGACGTTTGAGGGCGTTAAAGATCAGATCCTATGAGACATAACAAGGAAAGGGAAGGGAGGAGAATACGAACAAAGAAAGGCGA
This sequence comes from Alfaro cultratus, assembly GCA_903066825.1. Lineage (NCBI taxonomy): Eukaryota > Metazoa > Chordata > Actinopteri > Cyprinodontiformes > Poeciliidae > Alfaro > Alfaro cultratus. The sequence continues at coordinate 34,549 of CAEFZX010022511.1, read as the reverse complement.
GAAACAAGAGATGCTGACATGCTGTCCTCCTTTAGGTGCCTTGGGCTACAACCAAAGCACGTTCCACATGGAGATGTCTCAGATCGGTTTCTCAACGCACACACTGGATGTAAGTCCCTCTTGTGTTCATTTTTAACTATGTGGTAAATATAAACTGACTTGTCCATTATTTAATTGGAACTAATTTCTTCAGGATGGCATTTTGTTCGGGATTGTGGGCGCCTACGACTGGGATGGAGGGGTGCTGAAGAGAGGGACCAACGGAGTAATTATCCCCCCCAGAGAAGCCTTTGAAAGTGAATTTCCATTGGAGCTCAAAAATCATGCTGCTTATTTAGGTACAAAGATTTCACAAGCAACCTTTTTGTGTTTATTAGCTTTCATATAAAAGGTGATTAAAATGTTTTGGTATTGTTCTTCATTGTTTTTTAAGGTAAAGCCCTCATCGTGTGAAAAAATCTCTATTTTTAATAATCAGATCTTTGCTTTTGGGTCTTCTCTCTGTATAACTGCCTTTGATCCTGCTGAATATTTTAAATCCCCTGTGATTGTTGTGCAATCTGAGATAGCAGCCATTTCCTCCATAACAAAAATTATAAAGAAATTACAGCCCCATTACTGTCACCTGGACAACAAAGAAGCAAACATTCCAGGTTGTGGTGTACCTCAGGATTTCATTTTAGGCCCCATTCTTTTCATTTTGTTGTATTTTCATTGTTCAGAAAATACACCATCTCTCTCCTTTGCTAATGAAATGCACATTTACTGGAGATAAGCCAATAATTCAACATCAATTCACTACATAAATGTCTTAAAAACATACAATCTTGAATGGAAATAAAAAATTTTTAGGTTAAACAAAAATAAGAAAAAAAAAAGAAGTTGCAATCTCAGTCCCACTCTGGGATGACTTTGATAGGGTCATTTGTTCTCTATTTTTTTGTTCTTTTTCGCCAGAAACTTGGGTTTTATTTTTATTAATTACTTTAAAATTCAGATTTGCTGCTATTTGAACTGGTTTATTTCAGCGAGGGTCATTAAAAGAATCAACAGCCCAAAAGTATTTCACTACTTTTTGAAATAGCATGCTTGGATTATTGTAAGTTTTTGTATGGTAATCTTCTTTGCATACAAATCTCCTTATTGGAAATAAATGGCATGACTGACTATATTATCCAGGTTTAGCTTCCTAGTACTAGTTTCCATTTTTATAAAATTACTTTTACAATTCTGTATTGTTTTTCTAGAAGTCTTCATTGGTTACAATACTCTATATCTTCGATATATTTTGAGCATTTGTACATTTTTCCAGAGTTTTAAGATTGTCAAAACCAAATCCTTTTGCAAGATCAAGCCAAATGCAGGGAGTCAGACTCTTTTCAATCACAACCACAGCGCTCTGGAGCCGTCTCTTATTTCAAGTTTGATCTGCCCAGGGCTATTAGCGCTGCTCAAGCATTTGTCTTTTGACAAACTTTATTCTCTGGTTTATTAGAGACACTGGGTTGTTTTAGCTCTGCTTTGTAAATTAATAAAATAAAAAAAGTCATTCGTTCTAGACAGTAAACTTAGTAGAAAGCAGTGGCATTAATAAATTAAATGATGAAAGAGAACTTGACAAAGAGATGCAATGAGAATGAAAAACATTTAATCCACCGCTAACCTTTTATGAATCATCAGCTGGCGTTTATATTAGGGTCTAAATTTGGCTCCTCATAAACACAAAAATATCCCAACCCTTCTAAATGAATGATCTCATTTGTGCCCTTCTTTTAGAACTTGTTGTTGGGGTGTCGCCAATGCTGTCTTTACTCTGCCTTTAAAAATCTGTGGTTGTGTCATCTTTGTTTATTTAGACAGCTGTGTTTCATGAGAATCAGAATAAGTATGTCTGAGGTTTACTAAGAGGGGAATGGTGAAGCAGAACATTTATTGAAAGCTTTTATCACACTTAAAGTGGCTAAAACCCTCTGTACAAATGGTAGTAACATGTACCCTGGTTAAAGGAGTTATGATAGGTCAGTTCTAAGTACTGACGCAGAAGCAATTCACTTTACAACACTTATAGGATTTTTTTGGTGTAAAATCTCATTTTGTATTGCATCAAAACAAATCAAAACTGAACAGGAGCACAAAATAAGCACAAAATTGGTTTAAATCAACAATTTTGTCAGTGTTCAGACAAAAACATTCAGCTTGGCCAGTTTTATTTTCCCTTGAAGGTAATTTGCAGGCAGCCGCTGCCAGGTCTGATTTGTATTTGTGTGTGCTTGCAGGGTACACTGTGTCATCTGTGGTCATTGGTGACTGGCGGAGGCTGTACGTGGCTGGGGCTCCTCGATTTAAACATAAAGGCAAAGTCGTTTTATTTGAACTCCATGAAAACGGCTATGTTGACATCGTGCAGGCTTTGAATGGAGAACAGGTGAACTTCTGATGCTGAGTGTTCCTCCAACATCCACAATTAGTGCAAACAGCATAGCAAGGGCTCCACCTACTGGAATTAAGATGAATTTACATGCTTCTGTGTTTAGATTGGATCTTACTATGGCAGTGAACTGTGCGGGCTGGATATCGATAAAGATGGCATCACTGACGTCCTTTTGGTTGCTGCTCCCATGTATCTCGGCTCAGGAAACAAGGAAGCTGGAAAAGTCTACATCTACACTCTCAATGGGGTAACAAAGCAGAGACATCTTAAACATGCAATAACTATTTTTAATAGCTTGGTGATCATTCTTTTTTCCCTTGCCTCTTTGTTTTTACAGGAGGGAAAATTTATATCTAATGGGACTCTGAAATCAGACAATAAGTCTCAGGATGCCAGGTTTGGTTATGCACTGGCGGCTGCTCCCGATCTGAACCATGATGGCTTCACTGACCTGGTGGTTGGAGCGCCGCTGGAGGATGAGCACAGAGGGGCCATCTATGTCTACCATGGATTCGATATTTACATCATCCATGACTGCAAACAGGTTGTTATGTTAGGTACACTGCAGTGCAAAAACCTGTTATCGTTTTCATAGATTTCTCCACAGATACAGGAACAAATAATATTCTTTCGACTACCTGCTATTAATAAAATAACAAGGATTTTTCCTTAGTTTTGTGGCATATGCAGACACAAAAATCACCTGAAATAAAGAATGTTTTCTCATATCTGATTGTTTAACAGTACAGATTTAAGTTGCCTAACAACCATTAAAAAATATCTGTATAAAAAATGGTCCTATTTTCTGTTTTATGAAAACATGCTTTTTTACAACTTCATTCTGCATCTCAGAATTTAGTCACTAATATCTGCTTCTCTCCTCCTCCCAGCATATATTAGGGTCATCCCTCTCCCCCTCTCTGCAGTATTTTGGCCGTAGTGTAAGTGTACGGTTGGACTTGGATGGTGATGAGCTGATAGATTTGGCAGTGGGAGCTCAGGGCAGAGCTGTGCTGCTCAGGTAAGCAGAGATAATTGCAACCACAGCAGATTTTATTGCATAGGGTGCCTGTAATGTGACACAGAAAGACACTTTACAAGCAGCTAGGACGTTTTGTAAGATAATTGTTTGTTATTCCTGCTCTTATAGCTCCAGAAGCATCGTCCAGATCAATGTGAGTTTGTCCTTCCAGCCGCACTCCATTAACGTCATTCAGAAGACGTGTCAGAGGGGCGGCAGAGAGTCAGCGTGCCTCAACGCCACAGCCTGCTTCACGGCCGTTTCACGCTCACCTGGATCACACAGCAACGCTTTTGGTATATATATATATATTTTTTTTTTCTTATTTATTTGTTTATTTTTAAAGACCTTAAAAAATATGCTGAACAAATAAATTTTTTTTAGTCAGATGAAGCAGAACAACAACATAAAATGATCAAAAATTAGTTATTTTGCTCACATGTATTGTGAAATAAACAAGTTAAATTGCTCTGTTAGGGAAAACGTGACTCATGTGAAAAAGTTTTTAAAAAGCAATTAAAAAGCAGAAAAAAGCTGAACATTTTTCTGCTGTCAATATGCTTTCTGGGAATAGTTTTGTCCATGAACAAACCAAATGTAACCAGTTTCAAATCAAACCAGATTAATCTAAAAAAAAACAACAACAAAAAATGTTTATTTTCCATCTCACATCTTTTTGATTCATGCTTCTTCCTTAGATCTTTGGGTGTCAGCCATGTTGGATGACAGGAAGTTTTCAGCGCGAGCTCTGTTCGATGAAAGCTCCCACAGACAGATGCAGCTTCCAGTGCGAGTGCAAACAAGAAAAACTCTCTGCTACAAGCTGCCTTTCCATGTATATGTGAGTATCTGTGCAACCACGTAGTCAACACCAGTGATGAAAAAATCTAGCCTGGACCACAAAGTGGTCTCCGACGTTTGCATTGTTCTCAATGTTTCCTTTCTGCTTAGGGCCAATTGAATTTTTTTCAGATGAAATAGTGTTCTTAAAATTGATGAGTCTGGTTTGAGGTCTCTGAATATTACAGGATTTGTGGTGTTGAGGTTCAACATTGTCCTGGCTACACATTCATGGAATCATGCAGTCCTTGTTCTCTCAGATTTAACAACTCTCTTAAGCACAGTTGATCATAAATTTTCATCTGCAGCATTGTGGGGACATGTGTGGTGCAGATAAGCCCTGCCTGGTTGAAGTTTGCCCTGGTCTAAATAATTCCTGTTTTTTTAATGTACTTCATTTATAAATGGCGTCCCACATGGTGTGATACTTGAGTTTCTGGTATTTTCTTGACATCTGATGTTCCTCAGCTTTCTTCTTAGATACCAAACAATTGCCTTTCTCTCAAACAGAAAGCCGACAGTCAAACTTTTTTTTTTAAGATGAGCTTTTTTTGTTTAAACAATTTGCAAAAATTAAACAAATTTGTCACTACACCACTTAGAAACAGAAATTCATTCCTTCATTACAACTGGTATATTGGTTAGATGTTGGTGTTGACCAGCTGGTTTTCAGCTTGTGCAAAATTCTGCATATTACTGTCAGGTTCAAACAACCTAAAACATTTAAACACCACACAAAAAGGAGAAAGACAAGAGAGTTTAGATTTTCTTGCAAGGAAGACGGACAGGAACCTGCTTCAGTTACAATCTCCTTTCTGCAAGTTCTGCCATACCTTTTCTTTTTATTTCCTTAGGGACGGTCCCTAGTTACATAGCTTATTTTGTTAACTCAAGTCAGTTACATAGCGTTGCCGTTTCTTCAGTTATTTCTTGTTATCTTGAGTGCAGACACGCTGCACCTACGAGTTCAGCAACTGCAACATATACTAAATATTTCTAACAATTACTCTCTTTTCATCCTCACTGCACTTAATTTTAGACATATTCCTTATATACATTTGACACAAATTAGGTGTTCGTTTTATTTAGACTTTATTCTTTATATAGTGTTTATGCTGCTTATTTTAGTTATTTTTTTACTTCTATTGTATTTGGTTTCAAATATTCTGTCCAGTCTAATTGGCTGTTTTTAAAGTACTTAGTAAACAAATGTGGCTGAAGCCTCTCTATCTTCTACACAGGATACAGCAGATTATATTCGCCCAATCAGCTTCTCACTGCGGTTTAAGATCAACGACACAGAGACGGGTCCGGTGTTGGATGAAGGCTGGCCAACAAGCGTCAAGAAATTTGTAAGCAGCACAAAGCTAACTCTGCTCCATTTTTATTTTCATGAATAACCTTTCTCGTCCTTCTATCCAGATACCATTTTTCAAAGACTGTGGCGAAGATGATGTTTGCACAACAGATCTGGTCTTGCAGGCACACCTGGACATCTCTGGTACAAGGTACAGATCTGCTTTAGCTTTCTCTCCTAAAGCCAGTCAAAGTAAAACGTCTTCTGGTTGTTAGATCTGAGTGAGTCATGTTTTCTCACACAGGCAGAAACCTTATGTGATTCGCAGCCCTCGTAGGCGTCTGGCGGTGGAAGTGACGCTCCAGAACAGGCTGGAAAATGCCTACAACACTAGCCTGAAGCTGCACTACTCACGCAACCTTCACTTCTCCAGCGTCAGCATCAAAGTAAACTCTACTTTAATGATCCTACACATGCAGCGTGGTTTGAGTGAGATATTTTTAATTCTATTCTTTTTTCTTTAATTTTAACAAAGGAGAATGCCAACTTCAAGATAGAGTGTACCGCTCTCGGCTCAAACAGCCACTCGTGTAACGTCAGCTACCCAGTGTTTCGCTCTCATTCAAAGGTAACCTGCTGCTGAGGAAGCTGATCTCTTCACACCTCTCTGCCCTTCAAGTGGGATGCATCACTTCAGCGGTCTCTGTTGCTCTTTGTTTCCAGGTGAATTTTATGTTGGAGTTTGAATTCAGCTGCACCTCTTTGCACAATCGGGTACAAATGAAGCTCAATGCTACCAGGTAAGCTTGTCCACACATTTCAAAGCCCAAAGAGCAAACAAAAGGACAACATTTTTAGTGATATCCATCTTTTTCTGTCTTACAGTGACAGCAGTGAGAGAGAGGAAACTCTGGGGGACAACAGTGTTCAGCTGCAGACTTTCGTGCAATATGAGCCAGATCTCTTTGTTAGCAGGTTTGAGCATAGAATTAACTTAATTTACAAGCTTTATTTACTTTTTTTGGTCATTATTATTGATATGGAGCTCTTTTCTTTGACTGTTCTTTGTTTAGTGAGTCTAACCTGAACCGCTACGAGGTCCATCCCACACGGACAGCATCAGAAGCCATGGGTCCAGAGTTCTACACGTACATCAGGGTAAGTTTCCCATTTTTTCTCCTTCAACCATCTGTCTGAAAGGTTAGTAAAGAAACTGTCACAATCAGCGGAGGAACTGAAAGTGACAAATCTTCAGAGGTTAAAGCCAGCTGTAGCAACATTTTTAACCTCATTTAAAAATAGAAAGCTTGAGCTGAGAACATTGCTTTCACCTGCAGAGGTGGAAAGCACACTTTTTTTATTATTATTTCTGCAAAAGGTTTTTGAAAACCTTTTGCTCTCATTCAAGAGTAACCTGCTGCTGAGGAAGCTGATTATACATGGTTTTTGGAAACCATGTATAATTTTTCTTCCATTTTGTAATTATCTACAGTTTTGTGTTGGTCTGTCACATAAATCTTAATAACATACATCAAATGTTTTGGCTGTAAGGTGACAAAACACGGAAAACACTGTGGGCTTGAATACTTTTCCGAGAGCAGAGCAGACCAGTCCTTTCGAACAGTACCACCGAAAACAAAATAATTCCGTACCTGTGTGACTTCACTGCTCAGATTAGCAGATTTGACAAATTAAAGAGACATTTCTTTCAAAATGATCAAGTACTGAAATGAAAATGAACTAAAATTCACCTTTAGAAAGACTGGAGACCCACTGATCTTAACTACAGGCATTCAGGGTGAATTTGCACCGTGTTGTTTAGATGTTATTACTGTACAGGTTGAAGTAAAATGTGGGTTTTTTTGTCTGTTATTGTAGCTGCTGAACATCGGCTGTTACTCTGTGAGTAATCTGGAGCTGCGTGTGCTTTTGCCCTTTGTGGCAGCAGAAGACGCGGTCTTCATGACTGTAACGGATGTCTTCACATACAACGTGAGTGGGCCTTCATGATTTGTTTTTATGTGCATTGAATTTGAACGATGTGACATTTTTAAGCTTCCCCTCAGGCCACAGGAATAAAGTGCGGAGTGTTGAGTGATGTAACCCAGTTAAAGTCCAGACAGAAAGACGTTCGTCCCCTTCACCCCGAGGACATGATGCATGATGAAATACTGGTGAGGCTTTTTGATTCAGGAATAAACACCAAGATGTCATTTTACAGGCTGTAATGTGACATATTTTGTGTTCAGAACTGCAGCCGGTCGTGGTGCACAGAGGTCGTCTGTGAGGTGCGACAGCTCGGTCAGCAGGCGGTTATACGAATCAGCCGCAGAGTTCATGATGACTTTTTCAGAAAAGTGAGTTAACAGAGCGTCACGTGGAAGACAAGAGTCTTTCCAAATGATGTAAAGATTGCTCATCCTTTGTGTGTGACTTTGTAGGTCAAATATAAGTCAGTGAGGATAATTAGCGCCTACGGTCTCTCAGCTCAGGAGACTAACCTCATCACTCTGGGAGCAGGAACAGTCCAGGGGGAGGTAAGACTGCAGAATGCTTCCACTCAGCAAAGGGAGGAGATATTTGAGTGTTTTTAAAAAATATTCAGACTATTTGAAGCTTTCAGCGTTTCACCGTGCTCCAGCTACAAACCTCACAGTATTTTATTGTATTTTTTATGGGATAGAACAGCACAAAGTAGTGGGTAACTGTGACGTAGAGAGAAAATTATAAAATTTTTAAGAATCACTCTTTGCCATAATTACAGCTGCAAGTCTTTTGTAGTATTTTCCTACCAGCTTTGCACACCCAAATACTGTTGGTCTCTGCAAAAATAGCTGACTCTCAGTTATTTTTAGGTATTTAAATAGATAAGCAGTTATCCTTAATTCAGAGCTTTGACTTGTCCATTCTTGCATGAACATGCTTTTATCTAAACTGTTCCATTGTTGGTCAGGTTGTATCTTTAGATTCATTGTTCTTCAGAAAGGTGTAGCTTTTTTCTGGTCTTAAGTCTTTTGTCTGCTTTAGCACGTTTTCTTTCAAATTGCCTAGTCAAAGTCTGAAATAAAATTTGTGAGATGTGATAACATTAAACAGGCCATTTATGCTTGAAAACCTTGCAAAAAAAAAGTCGGTCAAAAACTCTCAACTGTTTGTCAGTGACTGCAAAACAAGTTGTACAAACTTTTTTGCATTTATTCATGTTATCTTTGTCAGAAAGGAAAGTTTTGCTTGATGTTATGAAATATATAAATGTGTCAAAAAAGCAGCAACAGCTGGTTGACACATAAGGGAAACTTGTTGCACTACAATTTATTTAGGAGTATCATGGTAAAGGGGAATGAACTCACATCATCACCTTCCCAAAATAACAGCCAATGGCATTTTTGCTAGTCATTTTGGCAAAACAAAATAATTTTTGACAAAAGGAAATGAGCTAGGTCATTATTTTAGGAAGGTGACAACATGCAAACCACATTTTTCAGATTTTATTGGAAAAATAAAATGTATCACTTCCTGTCTGTGTATAGAACAAAACACTAATGAGGCTTGTAGTTGTAAGAAGATAAAAGCTAGTTGTGAATACTTCTGCAAAACACTGTGATTTCCTGACCGTTTTCTCTTTCCAGACTGTCCTAGAGGTGCTGAAGGGCCGAGCTATTCCCATCTCGCTCTGGATTTTGATCGGCAGCATCATAGGCGGGTTGCTGCTATTAGCACTCATTATATTCATACTGTGGAAGGTAACCCAATAAATCTCTTATGTTCGGAAAACATAAGTTTGTCACAGACCAGATATTAATCTCAGCTGTCCTGTTGTTCTCAAAGCTTGGATTCTTCACACGGAAACAAAGAGAGGATGAAAACCACGAGGACTGAGACAGAGTTTACAAAAAAGACGACCAGATGAGGAGAATCTGCCTTCGAACAGGCAACATGATGAAGTTCAACTTGAAGTGTTCAACATGAATCTCCAGGACCAAAGTCAGTGTCACCAGGGTCCGACAGAAATGCACTGCCCAAGATTTTCAGGGTCAGTAGGGGCAATAATGTAAATTATCTTTTTTTTTTTAAGCAAAATGTATCAAACTACAGTAATTTTTATTTAACTTGCAGACTTTTTCCACAATTTCATATTTTAAACGGTCAGAACAGGTTTTGTTTGTTTTTTTTGTGTGTGTTTTGTTTGTTTTCTAATGGAATAAAAACATGTCGGGGAACAAAAAAAGGGTGTTTTGATATTTATTCAGTTGTGATCCACACAATAAAAACAAGAAAAATCAACATATCCAGTCAAAGTTAACAGAAACACTAAAGAAATCATTTTTAAAAATGATGGAATTTTGGATCAATTTTAACAATTGCGACTCAAGACGTAGACGTGGAGCTGACGTAGGATTCTAAGATAAAGATGGTTTCATCTACTTGGTTCTCTGCTGAATCTAACCTGGAAAAGGACAAGAAACAGAAACATAAAGAGACTGTTGAGGAAACTGAAAAAGACAGTTTCAGTTTTGTCTTGTTACTTGTTAACATGAAGCCTCAAGACGTCCAGCTGCTGCTTCTCGGGAGCAGAGATCATCTCCTCGACTTCGCTCAGCTGTTCGGGCTCGGCCCCGCTGGCCTGCAGAGACGCCAGAATGGCTTCGATTCGCTGAGATTTCTCCAAGAGGCGCCTGAAAACCGACATGAAAGCAATCAGCCACGATGAGATGGGAACTTAAACCATCAAGCCAAATCTTTAGACTAGGACCCACTTGTTTTCTTTGGTCTCAAACAGGCGTCGCTCTATGAGGTTGGCCACAGTCTGCAGGAAAAATATGTTAGAAAAGGCAGAAGCAGCAAAAAAATAAATAAAAATGCACCTGGATCCTACACATTTCCATGTGAAATCTGCATACTTTCCCAAATTTAGTTATGGAGGATATATCAGCAGTGACTTCAAATATAGAAAAACTAAAACGGACAGAAAGAAGCAAGAAAGGAAGAAAGAAAGGAAACGTCCAGTCAGATCTTAAGGTCATACCTTGTAGCAGTTCTGCAGCAGCATCCTGGCAGTTGGGAGCTGGTTGACGGTGTAAAGATAAAAAGTGCGAGACGGAGCAAAATCTGGGGTTTTGGGGATTTCCTGAAGCAGAGAAAGTTTGTCAGACTGGAAAACATTTTTGTCAAACAAGATGAAATTGTGGCCTTTTAATTTACCAGATTGAAAAGAGATAAAATTGGACCATTAAATCTGCTTAATTCAAGGTTTATGTAAAAGTGACACAAAAGGTTCCTATAGGTTTTTATACAGTTTTCCTGAATTTTCAAAATTTCTTGGCATTTTTTAAATGAAACCTTCACTTTATTGGATTTCAGCTTTTAGGCACATTGATATTAAATAGTGATTTATTTTTTTAATAATTAATTTTCAGTAATAAACAATGTGACAATAGCCTCACTCTGTGAATTTAGCATTTTTAGATGTTGAACCAAAAAACATGATTTAATTCAATTTTAACCAGTGTGAAATGAACTTAGAAGTAGTTCTTGTTGGAATAACAGAGCACAGGTACAAAAAGTAAAGTTTCTGTAAAGCAAAGATATGACATCTTTTGCACAATACATCAAATTACAATTGTTAACTTTTATAACTCTGTATTCAAAAGATAATTTCAAAATAAAACAACCCAAAAGGGACATTTTAAAATTATCTTATCAATTAAACTGTTGTGGTTCACCTGGAGTTGCACCAGGTTGTGGGACAGCAGTGTGTACAGCATGTCTTTAGCCTCCTTTGCTGGAATCATGGCAAAGTCCTCCACCTGCTTCTGCTCCAGGTGTCTCTTCCGCAGCAACAGACGGAAGATCCGAGCCGACCGGGAGCCAAATCTGATCAGCAGATGAAAATGAGAACTGACTCATAAGTCAGTTCACAAGAAAGTCACACATACGTCCCATAAAAACCCGAACGGACTCACCTCTCCTGGACGATGGACTCAACCGTGGCTCGAGCCAGGTTTGCAAGAGCTCTATGCAGATCTAAGAGATGAGTTAAGGAACACAGCCGATTTATCAGATTCATAAACCAGACTGGATTATTCAGTATTTCAGGTTTGGCTCTAACTGCACAAAAGGATACTGACAACAAACATTCCTCCTCCACTTTCTCCAGTCTTCCCAACGAACTCCATCTGGGAAATAAAGAAGCAGTCGATGGTAAAAGAGATTCATGTAGATAGGAAGTGAAATCGCCCAGCAGGCGGCGAGCGTACCGGGTCGTCCACCAACAGAGTCAGATACTGATCCAAAATGTGTCTGGGGATGTTGTAGCTGGCAGGGAGGGACCTGAAGATCTCATTGGCTGAGAGTGGCTTAGTGCAGGCAGCGGTGGCCGAAGTGGTCACCTCACTCATCCTCAGGAAGGTCCTCACTATTTCACTGCTGGTCTGAAACGTTAGAATATGAACAATCTTAAAATAACTTAATGGATGATGCTTTTTCCCTTTATAATCTAATTTTATAATATAATTACATATTCTTTACTAAATATAATAATAATAAATAAATAATTGGTGTTTAAAGAAATTCATACACACAAAAATCCAAAGTAAACATTTTAACTGTCAGAAAACTTAATATGTATAGCTATGCTGTTATAAACAGAGTAAGTCAGTTTTAATTTATAAACACTGTACTATTTTCAACTAACATTTTTTCACTTTTTGTTCAGGTAGAGCCACAATTTTTTATGTATTTGTGGAAATACGTGGAAGAAAAAAAAAAATGATACATGGTGTTTAAGCCTGAAAGTCTTTTCTCCCATCTTCACACACCTACAGATTGAAAAATCTGGATTTTGACTGGTACACTAACACATTAACACGACTTCATCCAAATCATGCCTTCTTAGCTCTGGGTGTTTGTTCAAAGATAAACCTCAACACCAGCCTCAAGGATTCTGCATCTTTTCCCAGCATGCATCTTCATCTATCTTCCCATCAACTCTGACCGTGTTGAAGAAAAGCATCTCCACTCCATGATGCTGCCACCACACTGTGTCACAGTGGGAATATTGGTCTCGGGATGATGTGTTTAGTGATTAAGGGTTGTGCAGCATTTTTAATCAAAACTTCAAAACTATTGTTTTCTGTTAGATTCACAAATATGCATAATCCTTTGTTGGTGTATCACATAAAATCCCACTGAAATTCTTTAAAGTTTTTAATTTGACTAAGTGTGAAAAACTCCATGGGTATCAGTACTTTTGCAAGGAAAAGTGAATTAAATTAGTGAAATAATTTATTTTAAGATAATCCTTTAATAGTTTGGTTGCATTTTCAGAAATTTGGTGGAAACCTGACCTGATCCAGCTTATTGGCCACAGCACTGATGATGGCCTGGTCTCTGAAGTGTTGATGGAAACGCTCAAAATTCACCTGCCAGTAAATTCCTTCATCACCATGTGTCTGAGCAAACAAAAATAAAACATCCATAGCATTATAAAAACACAGGTATGCCAGTGATTTTAGAGCTTATTGATAGAACCAAATATTCACTGACCTCTGTGTCCATCTTAGCCCTTTTTGCATTCCTCTGGTCCTCTCCGTTTTCGGGGACAAGCTGCCGTTTGCCTCGTCCAATGAGCGAAACATGTGGTACGCTGTAGCACTCAGGAAAGCTCTCTGGAGTTGGCGGGGCAACGCTGACAGCGGCTGCAGCAGCTGCAGGAGCCGCAGCAGGAGCTGCAGCAGGAGCAGTACTGCCTGAAGTTTCCGCTCCTCCCACTGGAGGGCAGCGCTGGAGAAAATGGGTCTCCACCAGTTTGGAGAAGGCGGAAGACACTTCGCTGTAATCCATGCTCTGACCTTCTATAATGGAAAAAACACATACTTTCAAGTAGGAGTCAGAATTTATCATATTGTTTATTATTTATTGTAATAAATTTTTATCATGATAAGAATTTGAAATGTCTTTTTCACAATAAATTCCAGATTGCAATGCTTAAAACCCACCGAAAACTGTCAGTATTGTCGTTTTATGTCCAAATTATTGTTATTGTCACTACTTTCTCCACTGTTTGTTCAAAGAGAATATCAACAAAAACCAAAAAAAATTTAACATATGATTAAATGCAGTTAATGTGTGGAGTTTGGTGATACAAATCACATTTCTATAAGTGACTCATGACCTAAGGAAAAGTATTACAAATGGTTATGTTTCTGAAGAATACAAACACTGAAGAGCAGTGTTTGTATTTGTGGGGCCATGCAGTCACAGCTGCACATTTACTTTAAAAAAAAGTTATAAATTGTTGTAATTGTCATTTTTATTGTCAGTAGTACTGAAAAGAGGAGCATGCCAGAGAATTACTAATTGAATTAGTCAAGCGGAGTATTCTTGTTAATTTACACTCACAGTTTTGCCTTTTTTTCCTGTTTGAGACCAATAATTCATCATTTTTAAGGGCAATTTTGTTTACAGACAATCTACAATTCAATGCATACTGTTTCAGTTATGTGCAGGTTTTTATTTCAATTTCACTCATTGTTTTTGGTTATTTTGGATTTTTAAAATGTCTACCAGCCCCAGCCGTATTATTCTTTAGAAATTACAGTTTTATTATTCTTTGAGAATATTATTATATGATCTAAAAATCTACATTTATCACAATAATTTCAGGGGCAATTAGTCGTCAAGTAAAATTTGTTATTGTGATAACCCTAACATTAAATTCAAAAAGCTTTTGAAACAAGAAAACTGCAGCTAAACATTTCTGGTGGACAAAAAACTGACCCTCCATGTTCTGCGTGAGTCGGTCTGCGACCGTCTTCACCGTGCTGCTCATCGTCATGTGGCCACGCTGCAGCAGCTCCTCTATGACGAGCTCGCCCGTGTCGCCGTACAGCGTTTTGGCCGTGTAGATGTAACGCGGGTAGCGCAGAACTCTCAGGATCCGATGGCAGCAGGCCTGGTACTCTGTGGGGCTGCCCGGTCCTTTACGGCCAGAAGCGAAACAACAAGCCCCATGTTGCACAAGCACGCACAGACACTTCTTTACCTTTAATGAAAAAGAAACATTAAAATACACCCATCATCCCTGAGTTTCTTCTACATTTTGAGAGATAACATTGATATGAATGGTGATGAATGATGTAATAGTGCAGTAACATCTAAGTGTTTTGAATTTATTTTATGCAAGTCGAATATTATCCACCATCATTTACAAACTGAAAAATAATAATAGTAGTTAATAAGTTGAGAAAAAAATAACCAGCTTGAATACATTACCACAAGCCATTGGTGGCAAAATTTAAATGCTAATCATAATTATAGGCAGAAAACGTTGGATAGCCGCACCAAATCCACCGAGAGGTTGGTTTCTTGGACGATGGTCCTCAAGTTCTGTGCTCCACTTCGGAGCAGGTGAGTTCCCACTTTCTCCACCATGTCTCCGAAATGCTCCTGCAGCAGGAGGCCACACAGACGGATCTCCTGGGCCGTCATCTTCATAAAGGCAAGAATAAATACACACAATAAACATGTGGAAGAAGGTGCTTTAGTGAGATGAGACAAAAATTGAACTTTCAGTTCTATATTCAAAGTGCCATGTGTGGTGTCAAATACACATATCACCCTTAAAGGGCTGCAAAAGTCTTGAGACTTGGCAGGAGGTTCACCTTCCAGGAGGACAAAGACTGTAAACATACAGTTAGAGCTACAAGCTCAGGGTTTTAATCAAAGACAGATTATGATCCAGTCAAAGCCCAGACCTAAAATCAATTGAGAATCTGTGGCATATTTGGGGAATCCTGATTTAAAGCAGCGAGAAAAAAAAAAGTTTAGCAACATAACTCGGCAGATTTGTAGCTGCAATTGTGGCAAAAGAAGATGTTACACAATACACGGTTTGTGAAAGAAATTTACAAAAAAAAAATATCACAATTTCTGCAAGGAACTGCAATGCAAACAATTTATTATGTTAATTCATTGGGTTTGTATGCGGCAAAACGAGGCAGAATGAGCATACAACTGCAGCTGTTTCAATAAGATGAAGTGCCAACAGATTATTGTTATTTAAGGCATCAAAGAAATACATCAATACATCCAAGAAAACCCAAACTCTCTAGACTGCAAAGTTACACTGACGCCTCTTGTAATGTAAGCCTGTTTGTCAGCTACGGCTAAAGACTATACAACATTAAAACCTGCTCCTTATGATGCGCGGTGGGTCTGTAAGGCTACAAGCAACAACAACTTCAGCGTGTTATTAGCACTAACTTTGCACACGAATATCTGTCAGGTCAAGAGAAGCTTTCGCCTCTATGCATCCCAAAGACCGTAGACTTCGCACACATGCGACTCGTCGATGACAACACAGGAGTACTTCCGCTATCCAGGTTTGCTCATCGGTGTCTCACTGTGGTGGCGCGCCGCCTGTCGGCCTGGAGGATTATGGTAGACCAAATTATCATTTAATACAATGATTAGGCAGCCAAGTTCACCTGTGTTAAAGTTATTTGCATGCTTTTTTTGATTTTAGAGCAATGCTTCTCAAACTGTATTGGGATTTTTTTTTATAATCCAATGTCCCAGTTCTTTTGCATGTCTTTACCAATTTGCTGGAATTCGTTTGGTGTACTTGATGTTCTTACTTTAAATGTTGTTTTCACAAATAACGTTTCTATTAGAGCAAAAATGTTTCAATGTTGGTAGATGTATTAAATTAACTGAGAATTACAGTTGTAGGTGTGTCACACTTCCTAAAACGCTTGACCTAAATTGTTGGATCTCAGTTTCCTAAAAATAACACAACATGTAGATTTCTGAACATTTGCTATTTGAGTTGTCCTAATATAAAGTCCTACTAGTTTCTGCACAACTTAGATTTTAGGGAAGTTTGTTCCAAAGATGGGTATTATCCCACCCTTTTCGTTGGTTGAGCTCTTTTCTGTAAAGCAGTGATGTGATTTCATCAGGAGACGTTCTCTTTTATTTTTCTGACCAGTAACTCAAAATTTCTGACTTTTAAGCGAAAAAAAAAGAAAAACACTCCATATGAATGAATTTTTTTTTAAAGAAATAACAATAAAATTTGTTTACCTACTAAATGTGTGGATAGTCCATGGCAATTTTCTTACAAAAATTATTATTTTTGTATATAATTATTCATTATTATTCAATGAATAATATTGTAGATATTTTTAATTTCAAATCTTATCTGCAACGCTATTGTAGTCTACAGAGTAAAGCAGCATGAGCATGTGATTTGATTATATGCCACAACTACCTGCCATACACGGCCGACAGCTGTCTTCGGTTGGCGGAGGACCGACGTCAGTGTTTGTGCTTCTTTGGGGAAGATGGCGGAGGCTGCGGCTGTTCCCCCGCATCGGTTTTTCTGTCACTGTTGTAAGGGAGAGGTGAACCCCAAACTCCCGGTAGGTCAGACGACTTTAGTTTATGCGCCGTGTTATTTTGTGGAGTACTGGGCCTGACAGCGCTGCCTGCCGGAGAATGTCTCTGATTCTTTCGCCTGCTTGCTAAAGCTAAACCCTGCTAGCATGGTAGCGTTTGTTAGCCCCGTTTGTTGTTGTTGTTGCAAACTCACGAAATAAACTCCTGTAAACGTTTTATTTATTCAAAGAAACAGACTTTAAGAGCAAACACTGTCTACTTTCGGAAGGTTTAAACGTCCAACATGGTTACGCCAAAACTCTCTGCTTAAAAATTAGCTTAAGATACTTTAGATATGTTCGCGATGTTTCTACTAGTCAACAGCAACAACCGAGAGAAAAAAGCTCGACAACTTTTTTTTTAAATTAGCTGACAGAAAGTCGACAGTTACTGTTTCCGATTTTAAAAAAACAAACAAAAAAAAAACGTATTATTGACAGGACGAGTTGGGGAATTTTCCAAAGTGTACACTTAAAAGTGTTTAGTTTCAGTTTTGTTATCAAAAGTAGGAGTGAACTGACCACAAGTGGATTATTTCCTGTCAGCATCACGATACTTAGAATACATATTTATGTATTTTGAAAGACTTAGAGTAAATCCAAGCTTTAACAAGCACTGAAGGAGCTTCTATTGTAGCCGAATCATATCTGTAAGATCTTTGATTAGTCTTATATGACCATTCATGGGCTTTTGGAGACAACTTTGTGTTACATTAAATACATTTACGAATTTAAAAGTTAATCAAAGAAACATGGTCACACTTGTCTCTTTGTTCCATATTTTAACCAAACAGCTGATTTTATATGTGTTAAACCTGCTGATTCAAATTGTCTTTGAGAACTATAAAATAATATGGTAGAAGAAGACCATCAATATTTTTCTCTATTCTCGCTGCCCTGGGTTATCATTAGTTATATTATCAAGAGCCGATGGGATACCATTTGTCAGAGTGTGCCAATAGTTTTCATACGTTCAGCACCTCTGTAAATACCAAGTTTCCCTCAGTATCTTCTTGACATATTAATACTCTTAGCTTATCTCAGAGAATTTGAAAATGCTGCCAACATTTCCAGATCTCACATTTTCCAGGACAGCCAGAGGTTTAAAGTGCAAAAACATCCAACAGAGCAGCTTTGCTGTAACGTTAAGCCTTCCTGTTATCTGTTGAAGTCTTGCTCCCTGTTGAAGCAGCCTGAATGAGTAGTTGACACACCTGTGTACAAAGTAGTTTCCTTTCTAAATAGCTACTTGCACTTTTAATTTTCATCAGACTTGATTAAAATAACCAACTTTGAGTCTTCCTGCATCAGTAATGACCAGATGTTGCACCAATGGGTCGCTTGACTTTTCAGCCATTTTTTTAAGTCTCCGTTTTTTGGTGCATCTCTAAATAATTTTGAGTTGTCAACATCAAATCAGATGTATTTATTTTTTAAATATGCATATCGCCCTTTCACATGTTGATACACATCATTTTATCTCAGGGCAACACTCACCTAATGTCTGACCAGCTGTAGTTGAAATTGTTTTTCTTATCCTATTTATTTTTTTGGCAAATTTTTTCAATAGGTTATAACAAAGTGAAGCTTAAAATAAATAGTTGCATTTGTTAAGCGTTACAGTGAAGGATAAGCTAATACTTGACTATAATCAGTCAGGTAAGCTAATCATTGTTTCATAAAATCACATTTGTATTGTTTGTACTTTTCTAATTAGAGGTTTATATCCTGAGCTTCATTTGAATCTTTATTTTTATCTATTCCATATTATTTATTTTTCTACGCCGTCACTCACTCAAAATAGGTTTGCTACTTTAAAGGTTACTAAGTGCTTATAACATGTCAGTCAGCCAGATGATTACAACACCCAAGTATCACAGGACACTACCTCGGTACTTCCCAAGTATCATTTTTCATTCATGTAGGATCATGTGCGCATGTATAAAACAGAAAGGATAAACTGGGCAAGTGACACCCGACTGGCACAATCTGGTTTTGCTAATTGTGCACTTTCAGATCCTAATGTTGGTCAAATCAGGCTAATGAAATGTAACTCCTGGAATAATGTCATGTATGTATGGAGAAATTGATATCATTTTTCCAAAAGCACTTTCCAAATAAAGTCCATTGTGAGCCGAACACCTTTAAATACAGTTTCTTATGCAGGCGACGTTAATCTGATCATCTCCTCATTGTCTGCATGTTCTGAATCTTCGCTCGGCCCTGTTTTCATGGCTGGAAGGCCCTGGCTTTCATTAGGAAAAGAACATCTGAGCGACGGTGGTGTTTTCCTCATTCTGTCTCACTGTTTTCTAACACTCAAGGCGTGGTTGGCCAGACCAGCTCTACCTCCTGGGTTACATTCAGAAAACACTGGCTGGGGCGTGCTATGGTGGCATATGGGATAGCGCGACCCACATTTGGAGGCCTTGAGTCCTCGATGCGGGTTCGACTCCCGGACCCGGCGATATTTGCCGCATGTCTTTCCCCCTTCCTGTCAGCCTACTGTCAAATATAGGACACTAGAGCCCACAAAAAAAAAAAAAAATGAAAACACTGGCTGTCATTCAAAAAAGGGTCTGATATCATCTGTCAATGTCCTGCTGTTAATTTAGTCATCAAGTAAAAATACGTTGAGATGTTTTTACACTGGAATCTGGAAAGTGTTTTCAGATAACATGTCAAAAAATGGAACTAGTGTCTTTTACTTTGTTTTTTTTTTTTTGCTGTGTTTATAGAGGTATATGATACAAAGATTTTAGATTACGACAGAAAACTTTGAGAATAACATACATTTAAAGCAAAGTTTATTTGCATGCTTCTGCACGTTTTGTCAGCAAACTTAAGTGGAGCCAGAAAAAAAAACATTCACAAGCCAAGTTATCTAATTATGTAAGACTTTGTAGACATATGTGTCGATCCAGGTAGTGAAGTTTTTAATTTGCTGCATATGAAATATGAATAGACTACCGTTTATTTTCTTTTAAAAATAATTGGCAGATTGGGATTTACACTTTAATAAATTAGTCTCGTTAAATATCAGTACTTTTTTTTTTTTTTTTTTAAGTTTTGAGCTGTTCCACATTGACCGTCCAGTTGAAAGAATGTGTTTATTTTGTAAATTATGTCATTTAAAATATAAAAGATGAAAATCTGAATTTGGAAACAGCAGATTTTAAAGGCTTTTTTATGAGGATCATTTTGTTCAGTGCTGGTCTGCGTTCTTTTATTTTCTTGCTTTGCCTTCGGCTTTATTAAATCAATTTTATATAAATAGCATGCATGTTATCTGAGGGGTGTTGATTTGCTTTCAAATTAAAGTACAATTTTGGAGACTAGCTGAGTAGTCTGGTACTGAGTGCTCTGGAAGTTTTAGGTATTGAATGTCAGCTGTCCAAGACACAACTTTGCAATATAAAAACGACAAGTGTATAATTTTTTTCCCTGTATCCCATAATAATTTTTCCCTCTCAATTTTAGTTTAAATCTTTTTTAAATAAATATGAATTCACTTTGAAATATGCAGCCACATACTTTTTTCTAAACCTACTGAATGTCAGTGTAAGAATAACAAATATTTATTGGTTCAGTCTTCTTCCACCTAAAACAATGCCTCTTTATTTGTTCGTCTTTTTTGTCCTATTTTTCCTAGTTCTTGAGATTTAGCATCCTGCATCTTTTAGATGCATCTTCTCTCCTACACACCTAAGTTAAATGACTGAATTCCCTCATCCGCTCCGCAGAGCCGTAGTAACGACCCATTAATGTGTTTAAGCTGTGTTGGAGAAGAAATGCATCTAAAAGTTGCTGGACTGGACTTGGCCATCCATGACCTAAACAAACATGTTCAGTTCCTGGTTATCTGTATGAAAATGTTTGACTCAGACTTTGTTTTGCCTCCTTCCAGGAATACACCTGTCCAAGATGTGATTCAGGTTTCATAGAGGAAGTAACAGAGGACTCCAGGTATGAGGCTTTTCTCCCTCTGCTTTAATTGTCCGTATAAGTAATCGTGTCAATGTCGAAGTGATCAGACTTTAGACTGAAGTTCGGTTTAAGCTGCTCGTCATGTAGCCTCGTTCCAGGATGGCACTACAATTGTTCAGAAATGAGGGGTTCAATGTATGTTCATAATAATGTGTCTTTTGTCCCCTTGTGCACTGCTTCCCTCAGTCTCCTAGAGGGCGGCGCTAATGGGCTAGATGACACAGCCACACAATTTGCAGAGGTACGAGTTTTTGGGGGGTTGTTGAAGGAATACAAACAAACTAACATCAATGATGTTTCAGTTTGCCGTCTTCTCTTCTTTTGTCCCTTATTTCTTATTGTTTTCTACGTATAATTTCTCATACTAACCCCTCTCTGTTGTTGACATCTTTGTAGCTATGGCACCTTTTGTTACTGGAGCGGCCATTTACAACAGACAGAGACAGTCCTGACTCCGAGCACCGGCTCCCTGGAGGACGCCTGACGGGCTTCGGTGATCTGGGAGGGCTGGGAGGCGGATCGATCGGGGGATCTGTCCCCACAGGTCTGGGAGGATCCATGGGGGGTCTGCTAGGATCCGGGGACTCCTGGGGGCAAGGGCGTCCGCCTCGTTTAGGCAGCCAAAGGAGATACAGGTCCAGAGGCAGCAGCAGGCCAGATCGCTCACCAGCGGTTGAGGGGTAAGTTGTTTCTACTGCCTGGCTCGGTTGTCTACTTCCATGCTTCTCATTAGTTTTGCTCCCAAGCTTCGTTTCCAACAAACAGCGGCGGTTGAGACATGTTGCAGCTTCAGTGCGGTCGTTGGAGTCGCTCACAGCTGACGTACAAAATGATTTGCTGCAACTTGTTGGATGTTTCAGGCCCTGCAGTTCTCTTTGCTGTGTGTGCAGTGACTAAATACAAGATGACTTTCACAGCAAAAAGCCACATACAGATTCCCAGATCACACATAACTTCCTGCATAAGGCTAGAAATTAATTGATCAAATAAAATTAACCAGAAATAAAAATGAAACAGGTTTTTTGTTTGTTTGTCTCCAAAGACACTGATCTTGATCCTCAGACAATCAGTAAAAATTTTTGAATTGATTTTTTCTGCTTATTTTGCTCAACTAAAGAAACAAAAATCTGAATTTAGCAATATAACTGGAGCCAATTGTGTCTTTGTCTTCTCATAGCAAAGTTCTTGAATATACAATTTAAAATGGATTCTTTGCTGGGTTGTGTTTTCCGTAGACGGGTTCATCCTTTTAGGAGACAGTCATGGAAATGATGCTTCTTATCAGAGTTGCAGAAAATTAAACTCACCTAAAAGAGATGTCTCTTTCTACTTCTAAATGTCCTTTTACTCAATATCTGTCGGCAGTACTCGAAATATATGCTTCATTAATCATGGAGGATGATTTCTTTACACATGTAGTAAAATAACAAGGCACAAAATATAATGAAAAGATTGGAGTAAATGAAGAGAACTTACATAGAAAATATATTTGTGAAAGCAAACAAAAAAGCTTTCTGGAGTGTCTGCTTTGCTCAGCAGTTTCAGTGAGATGGTTTAAAGGTTTCTTGAACTGCAGACCCCTCCTGTTATCTAATATCTTATATTTTTTACATGATTCAGACACATTTACCAAAAAATCTCCCAGACAGTCATCCCTGTCAGAAACCTATTTATGCTGTGATGTTAGGCAAACCTCCAATAATGTTAACAAATGTTGCAATAACAATATGACTTGCAATAAAACATTGTATAGGTTTTTGTTATAAAAGCTACTTCTAGACGACATCCACTGTTTTTGTTACTGAAACAAGTTAGTTGTAGTTTCATAAAGATTTTATCTTCTTAAACATGCTTATTGAACTACTTTAACTGCTTTCTGCAGTTTAAGCAGTTCTTCAAAATATGCATATTGTATACAGTGATACTGCAATGATGATAAATTTGCAATATATTGCACATCCTATGTCTGAGTCATTCACAGGTCAGAGAATTTCTCTAAGACTGCTTGAGCATTAAAGTATGAGTGAGTGAAAAAGCAGCCAAAGTTCAAAGAAAATCTTTGATTGGTTTCCAGAAATATTAATGCAATTTCTGACATGTACTTTAATTTAAAAAAGAAAATCAAATAATTGTCTTCCAGCTATATTGGGTCTTGCATTTGGTTCTAACTTTAGTTGCTGTTGTGTGCTTTTTCTTACAGGATTGTACAGCAGTTTCTAGCTGGACTCTTTGCCAACTCTGGAGTTCCCGGCTCACCTCCTCTGTCATGGTAAACCTAAGCAGCTTCGCTGGAGCGTCAACGTTGCTTTTCTGAAACTGTTCATCTCCAGCTTGGCTGCTCCTCTGTCTCTTATAGGACAGGGATGCTGCACTCTAACCCAGGCGATTACGCATGGGGACAGGGAGGGTTAGACGCTGTCATAACACAGGTGAATCAATTTTCCTACCACACTTTCACCTGTTTTTACCCTCGAGTTTACCTGTGTGTGTGTGGTTAGTTACTAGGTCAACTGGAGAACACAGGTCCTCCTCCAGCGGAGAAAGAGAAGATTTCTTCCCTCCCGACTGTCAGTATAACTCAGGAACAAGCAGGTCTGTCATATTTCCTGCCTCTGAGTTTCTGACCAGGTTACACTTGTCCTTAAAGTTGACTATATCTGTGCTTGAGTTGTCAGTTTTACCCCTTTCCATGGACAGCGGTTACTTTATTAGGGCTGTTTGGTTATGGCTACTAAGTTTTTAAACGTTATTAAATCTAGAGGCTCTACTCTATATGTTTTAGTGCTGTTCACATACACAGAATCACTTTAATGCATTACTATGAGGTTTTTTCCTTTTATTGAGAAAATATGTGTTTAATATTTGTTCATATGTATCTTTTAGATTCATAATGAAATGACTTGTCAGCTTTCTACAGTCTTAAATTTTGGGAATTTTTTTTAAATTTATTCTTAGGTTTGGACAGGTATTTCAAATGAAAATGAAGTAAAATGTTTCCTATTTCTACAATTATTAATTCCCTCTTTTTTTCAATTAACATCAGAACATCCAAAAATGATGACTTCAGCTGATTTTTGTATTTAGATACACAGACATTTAACATGGGCAAATTTAATATTTATTGTCTTTAAAGTCTCATAACAGTACCACTTTATTCCTTGAATGAAAATTAGTCTATATTACCGTATTTAAATTTCAAATGGGCCAACAATTGATTGAGAAATCCAGTTAATTGTATGATTTTTAAATGGAAAGACTATGGCTAATACAAACCTCTAAAACTCTGTTTAGGGTAAAATATTCATTAACCTAGAAGAGATTAACAGTTTATCCCATTAACTAATTGCAGGATACCCTTTGTAACTTTGTCTTTATAGAGTTTAACTTGCACTAACTCATTATCTTTGAATTGTAAATAAAGAATATGAAGCTCATAAAAGAACAACAAAAAAGACACAAAAGAGAAGTGCTTTTTCTATCAGTGAAAACTGAAGCATGTTTTCCTCTTCTCTCCTGCAGACTGCTGTATGGAATGCCCAGTGTGCAAAGAGGACTTTGCACTGGGAGAACCAGTCAGACAGCTACCCTGTAACCACTTCTTTCACTCAGACTGTATAGTACCATGGCTGGAAATGGTGAGTCACGATACAGAACAGCAAGCATATGATTCATTTGCTGTTCTTGGGGAAAAAATAAATCCAGATGTAAAACCACATTCAAACCAGCTTTCCGGGATAGAGCAAAAAATTTTATAATTATAACAAATTTCCATGTGCAAGATCAGTATCAGAAAGGAATGATTAGGTTGCAGTTTGCAATTATACAGTACTTTTAAAGACTATTCTTAACCCTTAAAGCTTTTCACATTTTGCCAATTTAATTAGGATTTTATATACTGGAAAGACACAGATAAGCATGTAATCATATATTAGTGTATTTCTAAGTTCTAAGTTTTCCACAAATCAGTTTGTGGGAAACTGATTTGCTGTGGAGGAAGGCGATCTGGTCAAAGGAGAGAGAAAACTAAAGCTACGCGTCACCCTGAACTCATCATCCCCATGTAGAAGTATGGTTGTAGATGGCCCAGTCAAAGTCCAGATCTGAATACTGCTGAGAATCTGGGTTTCAGCAGATTCTCAGCAGGTAAAATGCTGTTTAGAGACGTTCTCTATCCAGTCTCACAGAGCTAACGCTAATTTGCAAAAAGATTAAAACATCCCTCTAGATATGCAAAGCCGAGTGAGACAGGAAGTGGTTCCTATAAAGTGTTCACTCCAGAGACAGAATGAATGAACTCATACTTATGGGATTTTTAGCATTGTCCTTCTGCTTTACATGTATGTGTTAGAATCAATCCATTGAAGTTGGAGGTTTAACATGACAAAATCAGAAAAGGTTAAAGAGGATGGCTAACTTGCTGAAAACGTGCCGTTAGTGTTCGTATTAACTTGATATTTCTAATTGAAAGATAGTCATGTACTAATCTCCATTGACATCCACTGAAATTAGTTTGATTTGATTAAAGCTCAGTTTGTAAGTTGAATTAATGTGTTGGTGGGAACATGCTGCACTGTTTTGTTGTTAAGTTTAGTTTGACAGTAGTGACACCATACTTTGGAAGAAAAAAAACTGCTGCAAACTGATGTCTGCCTACTTTTCCCATGGTTTTGCAGCACGACACGTGTCCAGTGTGTCGGATGAGTTTGAACGGAGAAGACAGCAGCAGCCAGCCCTCAGAGTCCCCCTCGCTCGCCACGGACCCCCGCACACAAGAGAGATGGTCTTTTTGAGACACTCCAGCTGTCTCATCCTCAGCTTTCCGTCACATACATCCAGGAAAAAAAACAAAAAAAACGCTTCTCATTTTCCCTATTTTCTCTCTGTTCCTGTCATCATATTTTCAGCCACTTTGTATATTTATTTTCTATTTTTAATGACTTCTTCTATCATGTATCCTCTTAAAGACGTCTTAATCTGTTGTGGTTTGCTTAATCTATTTTATTTGTCGGGATAGAGCAGCCTAGATTGACCCTCATCTCGCACCGTTCTTCTGTTTCCACTTCTCGAGCAAAACTTCTCCACACTTTTCTCTCGGCGCGTTGCTGAAATTCTCTGACAGAAGGAAAAATAAGACATTTTTTCCTCTACCGTTTCAAAGACACAAAATCCTGTAGCTGAGCCCTGTGAAGGCACGAGGAATATTCTTAATAGCAATTCTGCTCAGTTATTTTACAGTGATTGCCATCAGGAAAATGTTGACATTTTAAATTGAATAAGAATCCGTTTAAAGAGCCACAAACAGAAGCTGTAACTTCAGATAAGAGGAAGCATTTTTTTTAAGCCCTCCCAACTCCTCTCTGTTTGAAATCGTACATGAACTGAGGAAATGACATTTTTCAGTGTTTCGCCCTCGTACCTCATGCTTAATGTCATAAACTCCTCCTGGTGTATATATTAAATACAAATGACATCCCTCTCTCATTTTAGTCCTCTGTTTATGGCAGTCTTCTTTTGATTTACATTTTTATCACTTTTGATGTAAATAATTTTAGTCCTACTTAAGGTTTGCAAAGAAAAAGACATTGAGAATGGCAACACAAATGTGAAATACATGGTTTATGAAAACTGTATATTATAAATATAAAATGTTTATGATGTATCAATAAATTGACAAAAAATGTTGCTTGCTTAAAGTGCGTTTAATATTATTTAAGAAACAATTTGAACAGTGCGCTTTATACACAATAAAACTAAAAGAAGGCATTTATGAGCTTTGTTGATCAGAAAGATCATTAGTAGCACAATGAGGCACCAGCAGTGTTTGTGAATAAATCACTTTCATTTATTGCCGTTGCTTAAAAAAAATGATGAAAAAATGATAGCTTCACAAACTCGATTAAAATGCGCTGAGGTTCTTTGGAGTTATTTAAATAACTAGCGACAGTAATTGTGCGAAACAAAAATGTGTTCACATTAAAACTGGCATCGGATTTGCTCCTTTTTCAGCCGACTGGTGAAATGTAGGGAAAGCCAGTGGGGACATTATGCCAGAGTAGACTTGTTGATGCTGAGTACCTTCACATTCATAGTACAAAACAAATGAGCATATTAGTGATGGCAATGAATTAGCTTGGAATTGATACGTTTCCAGATCCATATTCAACTCAGAATTTGGGCTACGAACTGTTCAAGTGGACAATTACCTTAGCAACAATTTATGACAAGAAAAGTCAACATCATACAAGTTGTTTGATGTTCATACTTTGCCATTTGATTTATGAACCCATCTTGGAGTTTTTACAAACCTTAACCCACGGATATGAAAGCTGTGTTTGCTGGACTGCAGTTATTTGTAGATTAATGATTATTAGGACTTATAAGTCCTAATAACTATTAGTAATAGTTAGTTATAGTCCTAATAACAATTATTAGGGCTAATAACTATTATTAGGACTATTAACTAGTAGACTATATTAACTAATAATAGTTATTAACTAACTATTAGTTAATAACTAACTAATATTTATTAGTTAGTCCTAACTAATGGTTATTAGGACTATTATTAGTTATTGCTTAATATCTATTAGGACTTATAATTGATGTCCAATTTAAAGATAAGCTTATAGCCTATTAGCTGGGGTTTAAAACTGTCACCTTTTATGTGGATCGACCCCAATCACCTCGCTGCCTGGGTTGCTTCACCAAACAGCCAAGGTGAAACAGTCTTGCTGAATGAGATCCACTTGACAAAGCACAGCCTTTATCAGCAAAACTGACAAAGGGGTTAGATGTAGGTCTTAACTGGAAAAAGAAATCCAGTTCAACAGATGCAACACATCTAGAACTCAAACTGCTCCCATTTTAAACCCTGAGTGGCCCCGTATCAAATCTTCCAAAGCAATTAATCTCTACATGTAAACATTGGCTGGGCGGGTAAGTAGTGGCCTCCACTCTTAGCGTTGCAACATCTCAAGTTAGCAGGATTGTGAGAATAAACAAATGAAAATATGACGACATGAAGTCGTGATGAAGTTAGATCTTTTCCAGTGCAGTTTTCCTATTTCTTCAGGAAATACTCAAAAATGAAAGCTAGACCAAATCATTTGCATACATACGTGCATGATGTCTGGAGATTTTGTCACAAACAGATTCAGCATATTCTTAAATTATATTATCTGACATAAAAAGCGGACCCCTTTTCTTAAGCTGCTAAGTGTGCCGGCATGTAAATGGTGCAGACCCTAATGAAGACATAACAGTTTGATGTGATTTATAAATGGTTGTTTTTGTGTCCGCAGTGATCAGAGAAACTTTAAAGTGTGTCATTGTTAAATCTCAGTGTGCGTTCCAAGCCACCGTGAGCAGCGAATGGGCCAGCGCGGTGCAGGGAATATAACCCACAGCGGGATCCCACACCTCAAACTGAATGGCTGATGATGACCTGAACACAAACACACACACAGCAGGTTAGTATTTACCACTAAACTGCACTAATTAGAACCTATTTTTTTATTAGTACCTGTTGAGAACGATGAGAACCACAGAGCCGTCTGTTCTGACGAAGGCGGAGAACTCAAGCTGTGTCTTTCCACTAGCAGACACTCCCACCCTCTGTGACCCCTCCCACAGGAAAACACTGTATACAAAGACTAAACATAAGGATCTCATTGTAAAAAGTCATAAGGAAGCATGTGAAAAAAACGTCACCTAAAGTGGGCCATGCTGTAGAAAGTTGGCTGTTTGTAAAAGACGTCCCACTTGGCGTCCACTATGACGGGGCTGTCCACAAAGTTCTTCACCCAGTTTGGCCCACCGGTCTGGTCCAGTGCCAGGTTCCAGTCAGTCCAGCCCACAACGAAGTGATTTAAGTCCTGAAACAGAGAAAACACCCTGGTATGTCTTCTGAAACTGTAGTAGTGAGAAGTGTGTCTTCATGAAGTGAATCTGTTAACTGGACATTCAGTGTCTTGTCACACTACAAACACACACCAGAGTTTGGAACATAATATGATGGACCAACGCAAAGTACAGGATGCGCCTTAATTGAAATTAAGAATGGAACATGTTTTTAAAAAGCTTTACAAGTCATAGTGTGATGTGCATTTTGTATGTACCCTCTTCACTCTGACATTTCTAAATAAAATCTAATGTAACGGCATCCAGAAGACGAAGGGACATAGCAGATAAGTTAGAGCCAAAGCTAGGTGACTGGTTCAGCCACAGTCCAGACCAAAATTCAATTGAGAATATTTGGCAAGTCTTGAAAACTGATGTTTACATATTGACTTCTTCCAGTCTGTCTGAATAGAAGAACTTTTGCAAGGAAGAGCAGGCAAATATTCTAGCTGTGTACAAAAATGCCCAAAGGACTTCCGACTGTTCCTCCAGTAAAAACCGATTCTGCAGATATTGAGTCCATAGACTTGCAATGCTTTTTAGATTTGTTTTTCTAAAATTATTTGAAAACCATGCATCATTTGCCTTCCACTACACATTTATCCTTTACCTTTCATCCATCCATTCCATACAATCAAAGTAAAGCGCATTAAAGTTTTAGCTTGTAACATGACAAAACGTGACACCGGCAGAGAGGCATGAACAGGATCAAGTTCTTCTTGATTCAGGGTACGTCTAATACCTGAATGAGCACAAAATGAATAGACTGGAAGGAATCCAGTTTCCCCCTACGAAAGTAAAGTAAGATGACACAGAACACCAGTTCCAGCTTGCTCTGCAGCCCTGCAGGCAGTTTCTGTAGTGTGTGTGTGTGCGCGTATGTGTGTGTGTGCAGCAGAGTGTAACATTTAACCTGCACTGCAGCGTGGAGGGGAGGGAGACGCGGCTCTCTGGGACGACTCGCAGCTTGTCAAATCTGACGTCTGCAACAGTGGATGTGACGGAACAAGCACCAACCCCGAGATGAGCTCACCTCTAGGATGTCATGTGCGTACTGCTCTGCCCGGTCCCAGCTGCCCAGCTTCACCCCGCGGTCCACTGAGCTCCAGCCCGCACAGGCCTCCGTGCCAAACAGATAGTACTCTGGGTACAGCTGATGGGTGGCTCCCAGGCTCGCCTCTGCAGGGACGAGATGGTCCAGGTACCAATGTACCGCCACCCCGTGAATGTATCGTGCTGCATGAACATCACTGAGAACCTGGAGGGACAAAGAGGCAAAAAAAAAAAAAAAAAAGATAATTACTGCAACTAGAGGTTTATTTGTCTGATCATATGATCATATAATCTGTACTGAATCCCTCTAATTTATGTGACAATTGAGATGACAATTGTGGCATAAACTCGAAGAGATTCAGTGAAATATGTTCATTCGACAGTCTCCAGATGTTGAACTGACTTTTAATTACTGTTAGTTCTACTGAAATGAGTGACTTAATGTTCTCACACACGTTTCTTTCCCTAAAGCACTGCTATTCAACTAAATTGCTCACATTTAGTGAAAGCCAACGGATCAGGCGCCAGGCATCCAGTGAATTATACAACAGAATTAAAATGATCTGTTTTCATTTATCACTTCAAACATAAATGCAGTAAACAGAACACAAATGTGACATTCAAACTAATTACATTTCAAAAATTGCAGTAAAGTAGTGATTTACTAATGTGAAAAATAAAACAAAATGACTCATAATTCCTACAAAGTATTCTTCTGACATCTGACTTTCCAAACCTTTCTAATGTTTTTTTCATTAATCTTGTTTTACAACAAGAGAAAGATCCTCTATGACAGGTTGGGCTCTGAAAGAAAGTTTTATTTCTGTTAGTATTTTTCTTATTGGTTTCTAATTTAAAACGAAATAAAACTTAAAGTTACACAGTTCATATTTTCCTGTCACTTGAAATCTTGAAGATCTTTTGTTTACGATTTTTTTCCAGATTTTCCTTTTGTTATTGAACTCATCGGTGGGTTGGACTGACACCACTAGCGAGCCCCCAGTTGAATGCTCCTACCCTAAAGTTTCAGTTTAAAGAATCAGAAATTTATAGAAAAAAAAAAAAAAGACCAGCATAAAGTAGTGCACCAGTTTCTAAACAGTCTGAGAAAGTATGGAATTTGATTTAAAGTCTGGAAAAGTATTAGAAAAGCAAATAAGAATGTGAACAAATTTATATTTCCAGACTTTGTTCTCTGTCTTTCTCTACTCCTTTAATAATTTTGGGAGGGCTTAATTGTACTGAATATGTCAGATTATCTGTGGAAAAATTATTTAGCAAAACCTGGGCCACACCAGGAATATGTAGACTTTTGAGATGAACTCAATTTTAGAGTAAATGTCACATTTCCATCAGCACTCAGGATGACTTGCATGGAAACATAATTTAATTACAACTGCCATTTTACTGCAGATTGAACAGCAGCAGACTTTGCTCATTTTGAATTTACCTTACATGGCACTACTTTCTGCTTTTACTTTCCTTTTTGAATGTTTGGTCTACTGCTGGTTTCCTAAAATATAACTGTGGTTTCTGATCTCATCTGCCACCATGTGGGTTGAACAAAGTCAGAGACGACCTTCCCTACTGCTCTATCTCTCTGTCCTTGGACTCACCACTCGGGCCCAGTGGGGCAGCAGCAGGCGGTTGTCATCCAGTATGAGGATGTGTGTGTGTGGGTGTGCTGAGGACTGCAGGGCCGGGCCCAAGTCCAGAGCCACCCAGTCCCTCTGCTTCTCAGGAGTGAAGCCCAGAGCCTGAAAACTGCAACCACACAAGGACACTAATGTGACTTTTAGCATTTTTAAGCCACAAGGATGCTGCGTATTGTTCCAAATTAAATAAGGGACCTGTAGTTTGTTATTTGTCCTGCAGAGGGCTCGTTTCCAGTAGTCAGCGCCCAGAAGGTTAGGTTATATTTAGCATATTCCTCAAGGAACCTGCCAGGGAAAGTTAAAACGCATCAGAATTTATCTCTCCAGTATCAGGCCTGTCTGATGTGTGATAATAATTCAAGGTAAAAGACCCAAAAGTCACCTGATATAGTACTGAGCCCATGTTTTATGCTCCTTGCCCCCCGGCTGGCCCTTCAGGGAGCCCTTCCCTATGAGTGCACCATTAGTTTTCATCCAGGCGGGGGCGCTCCAGGCGCTGCCAAGCAGGGAAAGTGGGCGAGGGGACAAGGCCTGGGCACGCAGCAGCAGAGGGATCTGAAACAAAGAGGAAGAGGATGTTGATGAGGACACATCAGGAGATGGACGTGTTTCTGCATCAGTGTAAAGACAGAGACCTTCATCTTCACATCCTCAGGGGCCAAAGCGAAGCTTTTCAGGTCGTAGTCGCCTGGTGTGTCAGCGTAGGTGTACAGCCGAGTGGAGAAGTCACAGCTGGCCATGGGGACGCGCACAACGCTATAGCCAATACCTGGTGCAACACAGAGAAACGAAAACGGTCCAGAGTCTTCAGTGATCAGAGCCGGCCCAAGGTACAAGTTAACTAAGCCACCGTAGAGGGACTCCAGACCAGCAGGGGGCCCTCAAGAGCCACGTAATACTTAGTAACTTTCTTTACTGTTTATTGTTCATACTATATTTTGACAACAATATGCTAGGTTTAATTTTAAATTTGCTCAACTGTTAAATTTGTTGTAAAAGAAAAAAATAAATCTTATTTAAAAGAATATAACATTTAAACTAAAACACATATTTTTTTGGTACATTATACATTTATCGAGTACTATATGATTTTTTTGTGGCTGAGCTTTAGCACAATTTTTTTTTAACAATAAATTTAGTACAATTTATTTATTTATTTTTTTTTTTTTTTTTTGCTTTATTTTCAGTGCTTTTTATTTAATGAACCACATAAAATTATGTCTCTAAAATAGTCAATTTAGAGTATGTTTTGTTGCCACAATTACAAAACATACTTTGGCTCATGGTCTTATCTGAAAAGTGGGCTCAGATTCTGCTCAGGTGGCCCTCGAGCGTTGGACCGGGCCCCGCAGCTGGTGCAGATGTCACAAAGCTTTAAACATCTGCAGGTGTGAAGAATCTAATGATGCTCTCCTCCAAACCGTGACGGCACCGCTGCTCCCTGAATAAATTAAGGTTCCATCGACATGCCTGACTCACTTTACTAGAAATCTTTCATCTCTGCACTGTGAATAAAAACTTCAATAGCATTATGAGCTTTATACTTCGCAGTCCTTTAATCTCTTTTCTGGTACTGTGCCGGTGACACGATAAGATATGATTCTCAAAGATGAAACGATAAAGATCTGCCTGCTACTGCTGTGATAAGCTACTTCTGTAAAAGCTGATGATCTTATGGTGTTTGGCAAATAAAAACCTCACTGACATTTACAAAGAATGGCTTGTAAAAAATAAAAAAGAAAGAGGAAAAAACATTGATGCACATTAAATTGTGGGGTTCTCAGCAAAACAGCATGCCTTGTAGTACTAACAAATTTAATGGAGAAGGTCAAACTGTTTTCTCCATTCAGCTGAAAACAAAAAAAACATCTTTAAACTAATAGTAAACAGATAATGTCTGCAGCAATCTTAAGACTTTTCTAAAGACACAATTAAGAGAACCCTTTCACTGCTTCTGTCATTTGAACACCAGAGAACAATCTAACCGAGGAGGGATGCTGAGAATGAGGCCGCATTCAAACTGAATAAAGAAAATAAATGGCATTTTCCTATTATTCATTTATTTTCCTAGTCTCAGGAGTCTGAACCACCATCTCTAAACTCTAAATCATTTTAGACCAGCTTGCTGCGGTAAAAGAATTAAAGTGACCCGGACGGCCATTAGATCAGAATCTGCTAAAACCCCAACAGGATTTGCAGCATGATGAAACTAAAGCTCCAGATTGAGGTTTCTGCCAAAATTGCTAAATCTACATTATAAAGATTTTATGTTTTTGGGGAGGCAGAAAAGATGTAATCCTGGATGGGGGAAAAGTTTATGTCATGCAGTGGTGTGTTACAGTTTTATGCTTTTATGTCCACATTTAGTACCACTCCATATACTTAGCTTCAAAGTGGCCAGATGTTTCTGGGTGGTCACATGACAACCATTATTATTTTACATCCCATTTTAAATTCCAAACCCAGTTTTGAAGCGAGGTTTGGATCACTTTTACTGCTGTACCACCCGACTGTGTTTCATTGATCTGCTCCAGTATTGACACCTAAAATTTTGAATGAAGTTTGAATATTGTCAGATCAAATGTCTTCTGGGGAGATGTTTAATAGTCAAACAGGACAAAGATGGAGCTATTTGACCACATTGGTAGCAGAAATGTTTGGAAGAGTTGTAACTGTTGTTTCAAATCTAAAAAACACATGGATGTCCAAAATGTGGCAGGGGGACTATTTTGTGGCTCTTGGGATGATTTTCTGCGGCCCCTGAGTGGAATTCAAATTCTGCAGCAAATAAATTATTGAAAATAAAAGAAAATCTAACTTTACCAGAGTAGTGGGGGTGTTTTTTGTTTTTTTTAAATTTTTTATGTTTTTTTTAAAAAAAAATATATTTTTTGTTTTTTTTTTTTTGATTTATTTTTAAAAAATGAAACA
>CAEFZX010022510.1:0-12664 GCA_903066825.1 Alfaro cultratus | reverse complement strand
GACTCAGTGTTAAAAATTATATTTGTTTTTTTTTTTTTTTTTTTTTTTTTTTTTTTTTTTTTTTTTTTTAATTCTGAGAATGCGACAAATAAAAAATTGTGACATGACAGACAAAGAACATCCGAGTGTTTTTGTGTTTCAGGTGAAGACGTGGTTTCAAAACCGACGAGCCAAGTGGAGAAGATTAAAACAGGTGAAGAGCTTTTTGAACAAAGAGCTGCCAGGTAAAGTCAGTAGAAACATCTGTGTGGGCTTTAACTCCATCTCCCTGTCTGTGGCAGGAAAACCCCCAGGGCGGTAAGCGGGAGGTGGAGGACGACAGCGCGCTCGGGAGGAACTGTAAGTCGGATAAATTGACGGAGCAGGAGGGGATCCAGAGCCTGGAGCACCTGCAGACTGGCCCAACCCCACTGCTGACCCCGGGGGGTCACCGTGTGCACTCTGTTCAGTCCCCCACGGACCTGGACTCTGAGGTGTCCGATGATTCAGACCAGGAACTGGATATAGAAAATAACAGTGAGTTAACACTAAACCCATAATTGTGCAGCGAAGGTCAGACGGCTGGACGATGAACTCTGTTTCTAAAACTCGCTTTATGTGCCTTCCTGGGACAGTAGGAATGCAGAAATAAGTTGAAATAAAGACTCAACCCGGACTTGGAAATGTTTTCAGTTTTGGGACTAGAACCTTGTATTTCTTTATCTCTAGTTATGGCTAATGCTGCTTTCTGCAGCTCTGATTCACAGATCTATTTAACATTCAGTCCTCGGCTCTGTTTACCTCCTGTATATGATGTATAATAGTTTTTAGATTGCATTAGTAGTGACTACTAACAATCACTGTAAATATATGGTATTTCCCTCTATCTTTTATTATGTATGTTAAGATTGTGGTATACAAATTAATAATCAGTGAAGCTTACAATGTACTTTTGGAGTCTTGTTTAAGAGTCCGTTTTCTGACCTGAATAAAGACATGTTAGCTTACATTTAACGTAAATGTCATTTTTGTTAATCAGGACAAAACTGCTTTTAAAAAAATCTATTTTTAATTTACCGTTAACTGTATGACTGGATTTTTACAGTTTATGAACTTCAAATATATGAATAGTACTAATAAATAGTAATAATAATAAATAAATAATAATCTACATTTAAATGATAAAATATATTAACAAAGGAAAAATACCAATGTATATCTTTTCTTATTATGATAACTTGGCTATTAATCCTGCTGTTTACATAGTTTTAGCTGACTAAGGTGCACAAATGTATTTGTATGAAAACTGCTTTGAAACATTTTTAATCAAATTAGATGTTTATCTCAATGATGTGCAAATTCTGTGCAGAGTTCAAAGAAGACTTATTTGTACAGATTTTAGTAAACTGACTTTGTTTCAGTTTTTGTGTTGTCTTTTTGCTCTATGTTCTTGTTGCACTATAGATCATAGAAAAGATTCCATAATCCCAAACATCTCAGCGACTGTGTCCAAATGTTCTTTAGCTCCTGTCTCAGTAATTGTGATATACACACTTCCAGCTTTTAATTTAAACCTAATCACTGTTCTTCACTGAGCTGCTTCTCTTTGTCCCCAGATGTTGAAATAAAGACAGCCACAGATTAGCAAGCCATTCGGTCCATGTCGATTGTTGTCCCATCACCACATCCAACTTCAAATAGCTTATCAAGCTGCCATGCAAACAGTATGAGTGGGACTTTTTCAGTGAGTAGATTAGGTTAATGATTGAGTGAACCTTCAGAGGAGCAGGAACAGAGAGAGCTGATAGACATGCGACACAGACCCGGGTTGTTCGCATGCAGGACATTTTCACAGAAATAAAAAATGAGCAGATTTCAAAATAATCCTAAAGATCCTGTAAATGCAACCCAGACCTGTGACTCTGTGTGATAATGTGATGCATATCCAGTAATCGGCTTGTTTGAGTGACATTACCGAGGTTCAATGGCCTCCACATGCAGGACTATTCTACAGTCAACAGAACATGCATTGATCTCAGCTTCTGTATTGTGTAATGGTTCACAAATTGTGCAGAGTAAAGTCAACATTCGAAGGAAAGCACACACAGTTGGTAGGTGAAATGTTCAGCAGTCATACACACACACGCACTCGCATGCACACGCAAACACGCGCGCACACACACACACACACACACACACACGCACGCACCCACGCGGACACACACAAATGTCCACAAACACAAAGGATATTGATAAAGAAATCAGGAGTGATCACAGAGGTTTGTTTTCTAACGTGATAAAAACAAAGGTGGCTTTTATGTGAAGCTGATGGGTTTAAGCAGAGCCAGTCTTCCTCGTTTGGTCAATTCAAGCACCAAATGAAGAACAAATACAAGGTGATTAGAGTCTAATGACTAAGTCACACACATACATTTCAGTGGAATGTTTGAAGAGGTAATGAATGAGCGAGGAGTATTCTCAGTCAGCCGGGTGTGTGAGGGCAAGGTGAAATCTGACCGTCAATGTTTCCCTATGAGAACACTAACTGTAATCAGTAAATGGACAGTTATGTCTTTACTCGTTCATATGTAACGCTCGACATGTTTAATGAGGAAGACTTGGAGCTGAAAGATAATCAGATAAATTAAAAATCAGATCCCAGTGAGCTGGAGTGTTTCAATGAGACATTTATCAACACTTCCTTTTTATCCTGCCTGATTATGAAAGCTGTCATCTTGGGCCAAATGTTCTCCTCCAGTGTATATTTGGGAGAAAAGTTTGTTGCCTTGTTTCTATGAATGGCAGTGCATTAAAAAGTAAAAATAATGTAATTTATTTATTGCTTGTTTAGATGTGGAGCTCAGTGACAGAGCAGAGTGAGGAAATAAAACAGAACTGACAAGTGAAAATGATGAGAAACAATCAGATCCTGAAATTATATGGAGATTAGACAGAACAAGTCAATGCCACTAAAACACACCAACTATATTTTCCTGTATGCGTGTGTGTGTGTTTGGTGGTATTGATGGACACAAGTTAATGTGTGGATGTATTTGAACGACTGAGGAATGTGTTGACTGTTGACCTTGGCCAAATGGAAGCCATTATCTTTCCCTGCCGAGCCCCCCGCACCTCCCCCTCCCCGACTCTGTTAAACTGATAAATTAATGAGGGACAACATTGCTCACATCGATACTGGTGTCGCCAGCCAGGACGGAGACGCATGTGGGGAGGACACACAACAGAAAAAAATGGAAAGACTTTGATGAGAAGCTACTGCTTAACTGTCCTTAGGCCTAACCCGATTTCATTCCTTTGATTTCTCAAAGTCAAAAGAATATGAGTCAAAAGCCGGTCCTTCCATTCTGAGCCAGCCAGCCTCCAACACTTTGACAATTAGAAACATCTGAAGGCAGCTTGGTAAAACCAGCTCCTTGTTCTATGCTTTGCTTCCTCAGAGGGTCTGGCTGTTGAGAATCGATTGCTTCCCTCTAGGTGTGGACTGTGTTGACGTTTTAAATTTGACCATATTGCTAACTTTTGTCCATGATGTATGTAATGCACCAGTTCAACACAATGAAGCTTATTGGAAGTTCCCTGTGCTGTAACCAACCGTC
Organism: Alfaro cultratus; assembly: GCA_903066825.1. Taxonomy (NCBI): domain Eukaryota; kingdom Metazoa; phylum Chordata; class Actinopteri; order Cyprinodontiformes; family Poeciliidae; genus Alfaro; species Alfaro cultratus. The sequence goes on along the minus strand of CAEFZX010022510.1, from coordinate 9,068 downwards.
CTCCACTGTGAAGAAAGAGCTGATCTAAACGAGGCAACTCCATCCATCCATCCATCCATTTTCTTTACACCCTTGTCCCTAGTGGGGTCGGGAGGTGCTGGTGTCTATCTCCAGCTAACGTTTCGGGTGAGAGGCGGGGTCACCCTGGAGAGGTCACCAGTCTGTCGCAGGGCAACACAAAGTCAGACAGGACAAACAACCATGCACACACTCACACCTAGGGACAATTTAGGTAGACTAATTAACCTAACAGTCATGTTTTTGGACTGTGGGAGGAAGCCGGAGTACCTGGAGAGAACCCACCATTCACATGGAGAACATGCAGAAAGACCCCGGGCCGGGAATCAAACCCAGGACCTTCTTGCTGATAATGCTAATTCAATATTTTGGAAGTGTGACCAACATGGACTGATCGTCTTCGTTCACTTCCTCTGGCGCCATTGCTAAAACTTTAGGCAAATTCTAAAACGGCACAGAAAATTGATGTCATCCTTCTGTTCTCTGATTGGCCCGGTTGAACCTGGACTGCTAAAAGAGGTTTTGACCCATGATGGTATTTGTTGTTCAAATCTAAACATGTCACATAAGCAGAAATCTAAAATATGAACCATTTGGATCACCAGCAAGAACAGGAAGCCACAAGTGCCACAATTAAATGGATTTTAAAAATCCTAAAATAGAGTTTTTGCATGTGACTATTTTTATAAAACTTGACACCCGTGTGTCTGTTAATCCATTTTATCTTAAGAAAATAATAACTCTATAAACTTTCTTTAATTGAAGTCTTTTGCAACATTTTCATATCTATTTAGCCAGTTATGACTGCAGAACTTTGTGAATTTCTAATATCTGTCCCCTGTACAAAGTCACTAAATATATTTCACAAAATATACTACAGAATAGGTGATTGGTCTACAGACGAGTTTCTGTGCAGGTTAGCCAATCATATGTTAGGGTTTTTAGTCAATGACATCACAAAACACTAAATTATCTTTCAGCCTCTTGTATCCATGATCTCATTCTTTTGGTCATGACCCAAAGCTCATGACCGTATGAGAGTAGGTACGTAGATCGACTGGATTGATGTAGATTTACTCAGTTCTCTTCACCAGGACAGACCTGTGCAGAAAAGTCATTTCAATTCATTCAACAATTGATCCTAGATATCAAGCAGTGAATCCAGTCCAGTTCATTATTCAGATTAGCTCAAATGGTTTATTATCTAAGGAAACCCAGCAGATTGCATTCAGTTATTGACTTGCAGCATTCGTTCCTCCTGGTCCAGGATCGTTTTATTGTTGACTTTACAGTAATCCTTCATACCGGGTGGTATTGACCAAAGTGACAAGGGAATACACAGATTCCGTCAAACTGATTAAAAGAACTGCATCTCATCCCCATATAAATATAATATTGGTTGCAGAATATATTTTATTGCATCCGTTCAGTCATTTGGCCACCTTTGAGCTCAAAGTTAATTAGCCGGATGATTTGTGTTGAAGGAAGTCAAACATCTCCTCTGATGTGTCCCTTGTAGGAGCTAGCTGCTCTCTGCACATCTTAAGATGCAGATGCTCACTTTGGGATGCAGCATGTGAGAAAAATTGTTTAAATTACATTGCTATTATTTACATTTTAATTTGAAACGACAAAATATAGACACATCTGGGTCTGATGGACAAGAAAAAATTATCCTCTGTCCTCAGACTGAATATGACTGACAGTTGGGACTAAAATAACTTACTGAATGTAACTGGATTTGATTAGAACCCATCTGCTTTTATAGAAAGTGCTCTGAAATGATTTTTATGGAGTGATCTACTCCAATAAAATAAACCGTGTTGAACCTTTTAGAGTTAATGTCATAACTCTCACACTCTTTGTATGTGTGCATACGTGTGTGTGTGTGTGTGTGTGTGGGCGTGTGTATGGGTGTGTGTGTGTGTGTGTGTGGGCGTGGGTGGGTGTGTATACGTGTGTGTGTCTATGTGTATAACAGCAGTTTTTTTTTTTACCTGAGTGCCTGACAGATGAATGATCCACTCTTGGAAGCCATCATAAATGATTTGCTTTATCTGCTGTGTGTACAGCGACACCCTCTGAATGGAAGCATTTTTGTTCCTTTGGCACTGCAGTTGGTGCGGACTGATGCACACGACCCATGTACATGTCCAACCTTACCACCATCCAGTGGTATTTGAACAGCTACAGAATGCAGACTGTATGATGGTCTTTATCTGGTATAATAGAGTCATAAATAATTCATTTACTTTAAGGAACCTATTTTATGAAAACTGCTCCTTCTGTTCTTCAGAATTTCTTTGATAGTTTCCTCGTAACACCACATTGACATCCATGGGAGATTATTCAGCAATGTTAGGTCATTTGTACCAAGAATAGACTAAGTTGAAGGCTGCATGCTGAGTGGACAACCAAGTTAATGCTGACACAAGTGCCTAAAATAAAGAAGTGAAACCGTTATTTACTCCAAAGGAATCTCTAACATGCCCAGCATCAAGCCTGCAGCATTCCCCATGTGATACAATCTAACTGTCTAATTGAAATATCCAGAGAAAAGTATAAATGTTTGAGTCATCTTTATTTATCTGTTTGCTGCCATCACTGTTAACTGGATGTGTTCAATTATAATTGTGGGATATCAGTTGAGTGACTGATATCCCACAAACTTAAATAAGTAACCATAGCACAAATACAAATGAAACACAAAAAACAAAGGATCATAACAATGTAGAAAACAGACAAATATCATCCATGATGCTTCCAGTACGTTGTTGTAGTATAGTTTTATATTAAATACCAATTACTAGGATTATTTCTAGGTATTACTACTGTTGTATTATTGCTAAGCTCTGTTAAAAAAGTTATTAACACAATCTGCATTAAAGGGCAATGTTTGTAAAATCTAAAATTTACTTGAACTGGATCAGACAGCAAGACATCCATGCAATGGGAGAGAGTTTGTTCAGTGTTCAGCAACCCAGACAGAAACCCAGTGACTTACCTGAGTTTGACCACTGGCAAAATCCTTATTTCTAATATACTGGGATAAATCAAACCAATGTGTGGGCAGTTTTATCTCCACTTGGAGCATAACGTCCAGTTCTCTTTTTTTAAAAGGTGCTTCATCACCTTGGAGCACCAACCAAAGAGCAGACCAAAAAGCCTTGGGATTGGAACAATTAGGTCTTCTTTAAATATTACCCAAATCACAATTCACTGTGTAGTTGGCAGGAGAATGTTTTCTCTCTCCTCTGGTTGGATTCTGGAGGCACTGAAATTTGGTATTTTTCAGAAATGCTCTGAGCCTTAACAGCAGCTCACCTGAACTATTTAGTAACACTTTATTTGACTAACGTAACTGTCATAAACATGACATCAACTGTTATGAACGTGAAGGAGTATTCATAAATGTTTATGACTGTCATCATGAAGTGTCATTCAATTAATAATGACACTTTTAATGGACTTTATATGCTAGTTTAAATGGAACTTTGCTTTAAAACTGTGATTATTTACCTAATAATGCAAAGTTCACAGTTTTAATGGTCTTTTAATGCAACTTTGCATAAAGGATGTCTTGTGTCAGGCCTAAGTGAAGACATTTTGGAAACAACTCCAAAATCTTATTCAAATTGAAAACTTTCTTCATGATCAGTTTCTGATTATTACTGTGTGTGGAGGTAATTTCCTATGTCTGACAAAAATACTGTTCCTGTACACCTCTAGTTAATCAGTCCAGCAGCGTACGGTGTCGCAGATGGTGAGTCAACATTTAGGGCATGAAGCTGTTCCAAAAACCACTTAATCTGTGTGTGAAAAGGTTAGACACTGAAACATTAATCCCCCAAACAATAATGCAATAGATAATGTGTGGCGGAGGCCATTTGAAGCAATGGAAAACAGGAGAGGTCAAAGAAGGCTTTCATTCCTCCGGCAGCTAAGGAGATATCACTCAACGATTCATGGGTGCAGTCAAGTGTGCTATTTGCTTTTCAATTAGGCCATAAGCAAATGGGAGATAGGGAGGTTTTAAAAGTATTCACCTGGTACTTAGAAGAGTACAGGATTTTCTGCCTCACCATCCAATTTACAATGAGTCCACCTGAACAATTAACTCTTCAAACAATCCATCCTGGCACAGCAAGGCTACCGATTATAAATAGTTATGGCCAAATGTAGCAAACATCCAGGTGAATTAAGGGACTTAAAGAGCACAGGGAACAGTTTGGGAACAACATGAACTGTGGTGGTAAATATCTATATGGGGAGGGGAGAGAGGAGGACAGAGCAATGAGTCAGAGAGAGAATCTTCAAGCAGGTATTAGACATACTAATTATTATTTCTGTATCAAAATGTGGTTTTTTTTTGTCTGATGTATTATTCTTATCTTAAATGTACTCTGTGTGGAAGTACTTTCTAAAATGGATTTGACTGTGGCAGCAGTGACCACACCCACTCCAGTGTTGGATCTTCAAAGTGAACTGATTTTGAGTGTTAGGTTGGATGCTCCAGAAATAACTGAGTTCAGAGAATTTGTCTGCTTCAGGTGACCAGAGAGAATGTTTCTCTTCTCAGAAGAACTGTTTGACTGCTTCGTGTTCTTTATGAAGTGACGGTAACCAATGACTAAAACACTAATTACTTCCAGTTATCAGCAGTGGGACAATTAATGACTGTCTGAACCTTCTCTGGATCTCTCTTTACGAACCCTCTTTCGGGTATGTATTCATAAAAATATGGAGCTAGAACTTTTCTGTCTCAACATAGAAGTGATTCTTAAGGAGACACTGAAGCACTGGGTAAACATGTTTCTGGTCACTTCTAAGGGACTTGCAAAAGATCATCCAGATGAACAAAGACAGGGAACTACCAGGTAAGACAGCAGCACAGTCAGCTGGCACAAAATAAGATCTTAGAAGTTAACAATGTAACTTGACATAAATGCTTATGCTAATAGTGCAGTGGTGAGATAGATATGATTGGAAATACTAAGCAGAAGATGTCATGTTGAATGGTTTCGGTGGGACCAAAGTTCATACAAAGTCAAGCACATCAGAGGAAGATCTGAGTGTTCTGAATCAAAATGGAAACTTTCCCAGTTTTCTTGGGACATGGGACAGCGTGAAACTTGAAGTGTTTCACGCTGTTCAGTTGTTGCCAGAGGAACAACTGAAAAACATAACAGGGAGACAACAGGGAGGAATCAAAGATAATCACAGAGAATCAGGTAAGGAGCCATGGAAGAACAATGAAACCAAAACATTAAACACTGAGGAAGGAGTGGAGAATGAGGAGCTAAGCCTTAAGCTTATCGTTTTCCTCCATTTGTTATGTTACAAAATGCATTCTTACCTTTGTGTAGTAATTTAATAAAACTTTTTATTTTTATTGAAGAAATGAACAAAACGCTAATAAATAATAGGGAACAGAGAAAAAAGACCACAATGAAAATATGATCCAAACAGAATACAATATCTCTTCAGCACTAGGCGATGCAAATTTAAACTTTTCTGCACTCAGAGACAAAATGTATAAAAGGGGATTTTTGCATGATATGCCACCTCTAAACAGACAAATGAAAGGTTTTAGGAAACTATTATGGGGCTGATGTTTCCAGCTTTAATGTGACTACACAGAACAATGTGGTGCTAATTTGTCTGGTTTCCGGCAAAGGACTGTGAAAACAGTGATGGTCTTGCAGACAGGAAAGGACAGTATTAGGTGAAGGAATGCCAGAGACTGGGTGAGGGGGGATTTTTTTTTGGCCAAAAGAGGATGTTAGACAAGAAAAAGGATTAAAAGACAGCAGGATGCAACGCAACAAAACTGAGTCAAGGTGAGAAATGTCATGAAGATAATGAAGAAAGACCACACCCAAAGCAACACCATGCCAGGCAAAAACACTTCCATTCTGTTCCCTCTCTTGCCTAGCAGGGTGGGGCAGAGGAATGGTGCCTGTGTCCAACATTCAGTAGGAAACAGGTCAAGTACACCCGGAGCAGATATGATCAAATCAAGAGTTTGAAGTTCACTTTTATTCATTCCAGTTCAGTTTATATTCAAAAACCCTTTATTAATCCCAAATGGAAACTAAATGCTGTTACAACTCATAATTCAAATTCTCCATAGTATACAGTAGCACATGTTGATGGTGGTTGGCAGGAAAGATCTCCTGTAGCAGTCTGTATTACAGCTTATTTGAAGAAGACTGACTAAAGACACTGTTTTTTGAAGACAGTCTCAGGAAGAGACCATCCTCCATGAGACCATCCTCATAATTTTCATAATTTTCTTGATTTGATGAAGAATCCTTCTTTGCATCTTCATCTCCAGAGTTGGTCTGACATCTACAATCATCTCCTTTATTTTTTGTTCACATTCAACATGAGCGCTCCACCAGCTCTCTGTACGCAGCCTCTTGTCCGTCTCTGATTCACCCTACAACAGCAGAGTCATCAGAGTTTTTCTGTAGGTGACAGAAGTCAGATCTGTGCTGGACGTCTGAAGTGTAGAGAGAAGAGGAATGGTGAGCCCTGTGGTGCTCCTGTGTTGCTATCCACGTTGTTAGACAAATATTAAAACACATATTTGTCATGGAGTATGAACTGTTCAAATGGAGATGATTTGCCTTTCTTTAATCAGCAGTTTTCATTTTCTTTTAAACACTTTCTTGTAAACTGGAACACTTTAGTCAAGTTAGTTCTGAAAGGTGTTGATTTACATTCAAGAACAAGCTCATTATCAGAAAACAAGCTGTGCACATCTCCGTTATCCATGGAAAGTATTATCTGAGACAATGCGGGTAACAGGATGAGCTTCTTTATCACTTCCTCCCAGTTGCTCTTTGTTTGGACTGCATCAAAGCAAGAGGACAGGAAGGAGGTGAACTGAAACCAAAGGATTCAAAGACTGGCATGTTCACTGAAAATTAATTTAACAAGAGAAATCCTACCATTTACTGACAGAGTCTTGTGCCTTGCTAAGCTACAGTTAACTGATGATATGCTTTAGATTCTCAAATTATCAGAATGTGGGCTGCTGTAGACAACAGAATGGCAAAAACAAAACAATGCATGATGTGCTAGTGATGACAAAAGATACTGTATTTATTGGATTTTCAGTTTGTATGGGAAATATTGAGCATTAGGAATGTTATATTTACTGCAATGTCACCAGTTAAGACATATCAGATAACATCTAACTACCTAACATCTTCTTTCCAATGTGTGTCCACAGGACTGGTCTGAACCATCTCAGCCTTGCCTCTCCAAACTGCTTCACCTTAGCTCTGATCTGTTCATTCCTACTCCTGTCCATCCTGGTCACTCCCAGTGAAAATCTCTGCATTTTCAACTCTGCCTCCTCCAGCCAATCCTTCTGTCCTTTAGACATACTGACTGTCTCTGAGCCATGTATGTCTCACACCGGTCTTATAGAGTCTCCGTTTCAATCTTGAAGCTGTCCTTCTGTCACATCATTCCTGACACTGGCCTCCATCTGCCTTCACTCTTTGTCTCACCATTACTTTACACTATCCAAGGCTTTTGATGGTCGACCTCAGGCTGACCTTAAAAAACAGGGAAGAACTATCATATCTGTTGTCTTGTTTCTCTTGAATTGCATTTTTTTCACTCTTAGGCAAACCTCCACCTCTATAAGTTCTCCTTCATCTGTCATCTGTTTTCACTTCAGATTCAATGTCATCTGCAAACATCATGTTCCTCCCAGTTTCCTGCCTGACTTCATCTGTTGTCAACCTATCCATCACCACTGCATAGAAAAAGTGGCTCAGGGCCTACCTTCAACCCATCAGTGACTTGGACTCAGATGTTGAAACTGTCTCACTCTCTTCGTACATGTCATGTACCATCCTGACTTTCTGCCACCCTGACTTTCTCATCCAGAATCACTGTTCTTCTCTTGCCACCCTATGATATGCATTTTTTTTGGCCTAGAAAGACTCAGTGCAGCTCTTTTTGACCTAAAAAGAAGCCTGGTGCTGGTTCTGTCTTCAGGGAACGTATTAATCATGCAGGTTATCAACCGTAGTAAATTTTTTGAGAAACGCACTTGCTATTTCAGAAATATTGAGACAGATGTAAGAAATGTAGTACGCCCCTGAAAAAACTCTAACTTACACATTACTGTATTTCGTGAGTTAAATGAGTACCAAACACTGAATTTGTATGTTTTTCTTTTCGTTGCAAATGAAAGTTCTAGTTTGTTCACAGCATTGTGCAAAAGCAAAGTGGAAACGTCTTAACAACAAACCATCAGTGAAAGCTGAGGTCATACAGAGAGGGATTAAAAAAAGAATGAAATGTAAACAATTTGCTTGGCAGATTTTGAAAAGTTCAACAGTTTTGCTTGCAACAACTAAAGCAATGAAATGACTATTAGTGCTATGAATGACTTCAGCATTCATATGTATAGTTCATTTTGACATAACATGAGAAAATGATAATGCTATAAATTTTTGTGAACTTTCATTTCGAGCATCAAGTGAAGAGAAATGCTCTGAGGGTTGGGCTCCACACAGCACTGGTGCTTAGGGAACCCAAACAGCTAGGGCCGGCCCTGCCTCTAAATGTATTGTTATCTTTATTTCAGGAGCCAATCAGGCATCTTTAGATTAATTTCATTTAAAAGGAGAGAGACCAAAAGCCCACTGTAAAAGCTGTTGACCTCTGTCCCTCAACATTTGCCTATCAGTGGCAGCACATGTTCAACAACAGGAGGCAATCTAAGACCCCTTCACGGTATGCAACTGCACTGCTTTGATAAACACTGTGTGTATCTTTGCATCTTTTTCACTTCTTCATTCTAAAAGCATGCTGAGCCAATTGCACAACAATGGCAGACAGACCAGACTGGAACACACACACAGTGACACAAACACATTTTTGGTATTATGGTGTCCAACAATTATTTGAAAATGGGCTAAAAAAAAAAAAAAAAAAAAAAAAAAAAAAAAAATTAAAAAAATGGTTTGTAAAAAAAAAAAATTTTTTTTATTTATTATTTAATTTTGCAACAAGTTAAAATG
>CAEFZX010022509.1:0-56085 GCA_903066825.1 Alfaro cultratus | reverse complement strand
CTTAGGCCTTCTAATGAGCCATCATTTGATCCAGGTGCGTTAAACCAGGGACAGAACTAAAACATGCAGGATGCCGGCCCTCGAGGACCGACTTTGGGCACCCCTGGTCTTAAATAAATAGATCTGACCAGCTAAGCTGAGTGTCTGCACCCTTTATAACCTAAAGAGCTATTTTGTCTTTTTAGAGCCGCAAGTGTCACATGACTGTTACATTACAAGACGACTTATAATTTTAGATACACTCTCTTTCCACTCTAGGAAATTTGGAGTCACTTTTAAATAACCTGCATTTTATTTCTGTTTTCAGAATTCAAAGTAAAGATAAAAATATAATTTTCCAAGGAAAGGATGGCTCTTTTTATGGGATGAAAAACAACATTAAAAAGCATGTCGAGGAAAACACAATTAAAAACATGTTAGTGTTACTTTTAGTGTCAGTTTTTGTGGAAATAAATGCAAATATTGCAGGAAAACATGGCTAAGACATTGCATTTATTATATCTATATTTAAAAATAATAGTTGGTTCTCCATAATTTTTTGTCAGTTATTAGTAGCTATTGTAGAACATCCAAAGATCCAAGATCAGGGAACTTGTATCATTTCTATTCCCCAATAAACACCATGGCACCATGTCGAAACGTTGTCCATTTATAGTTTTGTCTTCCTTTTTTCATTTTTTGTGAAGATCAAAGGACGTAAAGCTTCTTTACTCTTCGTAGTTCATTTTTTAGATTATGTCAGCAGCTGTGTAGCCAGAAAGCAACACTGACCCAGTTCCAGTGGCATCTGAACGGGTCTTTGCAGTAACTCTGCCTTCACCCTGATAAACAGATGATGTGGAAGCCATTTATTCCCAAAACTGTCTCTCCACTCTCCAGACTCCAGTTTTGATTAGGAAGTCTGCCTCCTGCCTGTAATTGAACCCTACTATCACCTAAAACCAGGCAGAATGTGTAACATTCACATGGACAGTTTTCTAGCTATCGGTCTTATTTATTATTATTCAAACCAAAAACAGGAAGTAAGCTAGCAGCACAACAATCTAGCCATAAGGATAAAAAGCATCAATATTTTTAAATGAAGGACTACAGCTAGAAAGTGTAAAGTAGTGAGAGTTTCCACATCCTGCCTGCAAATGCAAATTTCACACTTGGAGTCAGTAGTTTCATTCAGTTCAGTTTATTTATACGGTGCCAGTTTGCAACAAAGGTTTCAAGGCTCCTTCCAAAAAACTCCAGTTCGTAAAAGGAAACACAATGTCAATTCAAAGCCAATTACATACATTTCAATTTGACTCTAGTTATCTGCCAAAATCAGTTCATAATTTTAAAAAAAATTCAATCTAAAGAAACCCGGCAGACTGCTTCACATTGTTAAATTTACAGCAATGCCCCGTTCTGAGAATGCATGGAGCGTCATGGGAAAAGAAAACTCTCCTTATACTTCATCTTTTCATGAAAGTGTGAGTAAATATGACACGCCTCGCTAGGAAGTTGGCCATCTGCAAACTTTTATATTACTTTTAAACCTTTGCAAATTAAAGTACATCAAAAACTCACTTATCTGCACCCAAACTCTACTTAAAAAATTCATAGCAGTGGTGTTTAAATTAACTATTAAAACTATTGTTATAAAACACTAGACTGTGGTTTTATATAAGATTAGTCTATTATTGCTAGTTCAATTTAATGCCTTCCTGTGGAATCATTAAAAATGCAATGTCAAGTAAATGAAGCATATCCACCTGGGGAAATGTACTTTTGAACTAAATGAGGATTTTTGAACAGGCGGAGCTCTCCTGACCTAGAAATCTGCCAGAGGCAGGCACATCTTTTAATAACTCAGCAGAAATCAGAGTCCACCAACCTTCTGCACACATTTTGTTTATGGCAGGCTTGAACAAAAAGAAGGATACACCTCTAATATAAACATAAGAACCGATTTAGTGATTGTGGCCCTTGGTAAAACAAGAAATGTTGAAAATCTTTCAACATTTCTGTTCCTCTTACTGGTTCACAGACATCACTGAGCTACCAGCTATAACATACTTGCCTTTAATTTGATTAACAAAGTAAAACAAAGGGAGGTTCAGAATAAAGTGAACCGTGTAGCGATTACTTTTGGGTCATGAATATATGTGGTGAGTCATTTTAATGCAGGCAGTCATCAGCGTTTGCTTTACTCTATGTAGACAAGGAGTTGCCTCGGGTCAGACTGTAGCATAATATGTTAGCTCAATCATTACAATCCATGAAGGCCCACTATCACAAAACAGCTTACCAGAAATAAGAGAAGAAAAAATGAACTAAAAGACTGTTTCAATTAGCAATGGCTGATTAAGTTTTACGTCTTTTCCCCAATAAAAACCCAATAAATTCTGACGTGGAGATAAGAAATATATCTAAAAACAGGAGTGATTTTTTTCAAACTTAAGCACTTTCTGTGTTATCTTAGACCTTTCCAACACTCCCACAGCAAACATGGAGATAAGATTATATGTCACCGGTCTTGGAAGACAACTTGAGACAAAAAACGCAGAGCCATAGCGATTTATTTGTACAACAAAAGTCAAAGAGTCAATCGACTGTAACCCCAATAGTCTCCTTTATATGGATCGTCATTTCAATATCAATGTATGCAAAATCAGAAAGGAAGCCATAACATTTCAGGCACTATGCATTCCTCCTCTGCATGTCAGTAATGTCTCTGCTCTGTCGGATGGATATTTAGATATAAAGTGACGCAGAATTGAGAGACTGAAAGCTCAGAGAGAGAAAGAGGAATGTTATGATGATGGAAGAAGCAAATGGAAATTTTCTTGAAATGATTGATCCTTGGTTAGGCATATTTGAAAATACACTTTATTAACATTCTTGAGGAGTCATTTTTTGTTATATCTGAGAAAACTGAAGATGTAGCAATGCTTTACATGGATTAAAGTACGTAGCTTAAAACAGATGCACCAAAGCTCTTAGTTTTACTTTTATCCCTTTTGAGCTGGTGCTATATTGCATTTCTTCTCAATTCAAACTGCAATGGAGAAAAAAAATCCATCCAAATACAATTGAATTTGAATTTGAAGGGCATAATGTTAGACAGCTAATACAAATAGTGTGAAAGTCGCAGGAAATGCTTAAACTGTATTGAAAAGTCAGTTACCATCAGCAATTACTGATTCCTGAACAAAAATGTCAGAAATTTTGGACATGAGAAGCTACTTTAGTTGAGAATCTAAACTTTAAAATTAAAACAGTACTTCCCCAGCAGACTTCAGGCTCGCTACCTGAGCAGACAGCCCAACAAATTACCCAACATACATATGTGTGCTAACCCGCTGCTAAAGTATAAACAGAAATGGATGAGACACAATTACTCAGTTCATTATTCTTTCATGACTGCTCAGTCTGTAAAAAGGAAAAGTTGCAGATCTTCTGTTGTAGTTAACACTGATTTAAAATTGTTCTCATTATTTTTGACTGAAATAGTCAAATTCATGTATTTTGAATTTTTCAAAATGCATGTAATTATTAAATTCAAAACAATAAAAAAGGTGCAGATAATGTCTTAATTAATTTTATACTGGAGCATTTATATTTTTATTTTCTGTTCTGAAAAACATGGGTACATTATACCCTTGAATTTTAAATTTTTGTGTTAATACATTTGTTTTATTGTCAATTTGCCAAATCTATGTGTACATTATACACTATAGATTTGTCAGAAAGTTAATGCAGAGCTTTTTTTCCAACCACTTTATAGTATAAAACAGAAGAAAATGAATTTCTTTGCTTTCAAAATTAATTTTTAAAATAGAGAATATCTCATTTTCTATATACAGTGTAAATCTGTTGACAACAACTGTTTGACCTAGTTTGTGAATGTATTGTTTAATAAATAAGAATAAATTCAGAATATATGTTTAACCAGCCTTTTACTACGAACTTGAACTCACAACACCAGCTGCTAAAGTTCAAGTTCATGATCAAGGTTGAATGTTAACACACTACAAGAGAATAGGACTGGAGGAACTACTCATAGTTTACACATGGGACTCCCAAAATTCAACTCAGAGCAATAAATGCTGGTTTCTTAGAAAAACGAGAACTCCTTCTAGGAAAAAAGTCCAAGTTGTCATGACGGAGCACAGCAGTTCTCCCTAAAGATAAATATGGAATGTAATACGCAACCGTCCACAGCCTCCGTTACACTTCAACACAAATCTGAAACCATGAGATCAGATTTCTGTGTTTGTAGTCAAACACTGTATTTCCCAACAACACAAAAATCTCAACTTTATTGCTGCAACAATATAGGCAGAAAACTGTAAATAGCATAAAATGTCACAATCCAAATTCAAACTATATGAAATTGTGGTGTGATAGGTTTTCTTGTGTTCTTGAGATTGAACTACATTTTGAAGAAATGTAACATTTCACTCTAGCGTTGTTCGGTTACGTTTTGTTTCCTCTTAAAATCTGCTTTGTTCTAACGTTTGCTTCACTGCTCTGTTCTACACCTGCTTGCTGTCAGTCATTATTCATCTGCTTCCTCTGTGTTTACTGCGAGTCGTTCCAGCTTGACTTGAGTAACTGTGGAGAGTTTTAACTCAGCTTGCCAATACGGTCGGGGTGTAGCACCTTATTAACACAATATTTCTCCCAGTTGCTGTTGGTGCGACTTTTTCTGGTAAGGCTACTTCATTGGGCTCCAGATTTTAAGCGGTTTGTTTTACACCCTTTATATATGTTTGAAACTCTTATTTTGAAGAAGAAAAGGAAGTAATACTTGAGGTACCCTATTGTATCAACAGAGTCGAACCACTGCCCAACAAAACTCCATTACAAACACCTAAATAATGTTTATTTAGGTAAGAATAAATAAGGATATTTATTTTAACAGTATTTTTCTGGTTTGTTGTTTTGAAGTTGTGTTTAGGCACAATGTCTTCCAGTAACATAAATACCCAGTAATATTTTTACATTTCCTGTCAACTTACCATTTTTAAAACTAACAACGCGGTGGGCCGCTGGTGGGCTGCCGTGGCGCCCCGACCACTGGGCTTAGCAGGTTTTCTGGGGGAAACTCTGTGCTATTTTACAGTTTTGGGGTTTTTTTCTGAAGTGGACACCATTAATAAAAATTTAGGATACTTTCACTGATCCAATATGAGCTGGATAATTCTACACTCAGAGATGTATTAAAACTCTGTGTCAGGTCTATGACATATACTTTTGAAAACACACAAAAAAAGGTGATTTAATACTGTTAGCGATTTTGGGGGAGTTCGGGAAAATATTAGAAATAGATAGGCACAATTCAAACCTGGATTCAAATATTGTTGTATTGATTAAAGGTTCTATAATACATTGTTAGAGTTTTGATTTCCCCCCAAAATTAAAAGGTCTCACTTAATTCCCTAAAAAGTCAAATGTGCAGCTCTGTATAACATATCGTAAACAGATATGAGAGTATTTCTAATAGTGTTTTTAAAGCGTGCTCCTGCATGTGCTGGTCATTTGGTCATTTAGTCATTTAGTCATTTCTTGCTCATTTCTTCTTTGTCACTAAATAAATAAAGCCACATGTCACTTAGGACATTTTGTACCAATCCGTAAATCCCAAGAAATGTTTTTTTTTTACCAGCACTGTCAACTAGATCTAAAGTAATTTCCAATAATGTTTGATAATATAATAGTTTTATGTAAAGAAATGTGGCTATATGACTCCAAAAAAATCTTTTAGTTTGATCAGAGGTATGTCCTATTTTAAAACAGTCAACTGGAATCAGAGCTGGAACAAGTTTTTGAGAACTATTATACAATTAAATTATACCAGATTTAAGTGGTTTTAGCACATTAAAGCAGAGAGACACTTAAGTGCTGAAAGTAGTAAACTGATATGCAATAGTTTATGAGAATAAAATAGAAGGAGGAAGGGATGCGTGGATATAAAATAGAGGAATAAATAAGCAAAATGGCATCAGTTTGTCGTCTAACATCTTTTAAAAGCAAGCTGCTGAACCACAGCAGTGTTTCACATTATAGCATCATAGATCATAGCTGTAATACTAACAGGCAGTAATGGAAACCATTTGTAAACCTAACAATACTCTGTAGTTGGCATAATTAAACCACAGATGAGAGATGTTGGGAGAAGATATTTCCTGTAGCTGCCAAAGTCAAAACAACTGTCTAACATCAATGTTTGGGCTGAATCCAGCAAGTCAAGTCTCCGCCAGCCAATCAGGATCGCAGCTTCAAGGATGTTCTTCCCCATGTAATTAAGTACAGATTTGATCAACACTTTTCTTACATTTGCATACTGAAAACCAATACATTTCAGCTGTTCTACAACAACTTCACACTAAGCTCGATGTCACAAGTAACAAGGTTTGAATATATGACAGTGTGGGGGAAGAAATGTCAAGTTTTTTAACCCCACAGTGGCTGGAAAAGCTTCAGCGCAGATGGTGTTTACACTGTAATTCAGCTCTGTGCAGTTTATCTTTAGTCTGTAAAGACAAGGGAAAAAACTACTTTGTTCATTTGTATCAGATTAGATGAGAACAAGGGAGACTTTTATTCTTATAATTTATCCCACAACTAACAAATTAAAATAAGGACTTTGCTGCATCTCTCAATAATGCCCATTTACAGATATTAGAGAAAGATTTTCAGTGCTAATTGAAGCTTTGCCTATGATTAAAGCCATTTGTTTGTGTTTATTAGTATTAGAAAATGTATGCTGTTTTTATTTTATATTTTTGGGTTAATAGATGAGAGTATATTCTATATTTAATGGCAGAGCGCAACTTACAGAGTGCGTTTAATTTAGTGGCAACAAATTTATCACTGTTAAGTCACTGTTTCCTATTCATCATCACAGAATAGCAATAAGAACCATAATTCACCAATTCTGCTGTTTGTACATGATAAAATGTAATCTATGGTGAGTTAGCATTCATGGTAATGAAAAGGAGTACATTTGTTGTTAATATTTTGCAGTGTTTATTGTTTTTCGGTTGCACGACCTAGATGACCAAGCCAGAATGGCAATAAATGATACATACTTCCCTTAAAATAATCAGTGGCAGATTGTAAATGGTGGCCCAATCAACTGCTAATAAGTTAATCACTAACAAAGAAATGTAAGGCACTGGTGTCACATAATTTAAAGTATATTCCAAGAAAGTTTTACAGTATGGAAACTCAACAAATATCTTGATACCAACAACATGCAGATTCGCCATCTAAGTCATTTAGTAGTTAAAGAAAAGAGAAAAAGTACAACATAGTCCAGATAATAAAAATAAACCACATGAAAATGAAATATCAAGTGTCTTAATAAACACTAACTAGGCCAGCCTGTGTTACAAATATTTGATAAGTAGAAATAGTTATAAAATCTCTTCATGTTTTTTTTATGTATATTTTGCCATGTTACTATGTAAATCTAATCCTGAGACACAAGGAAAAAAATTTCCATAGGACAGAAAAGTATGTTTTCTTTGTTGTGGAACAATAACACAGTGAATCATTCATAACATGGTGGTGACAGCATCATACTGTAGGGATGCTTTCAATCAAAACAGAGGCTGGTCAGAGTTGATGAGGAGATGGATTAAGCTAAATGCTGGGCAATCCCGAAAGAAAACCTGTTAGACGTTGCGAAAGACATAAAAGTAGGACAGAGGCTCGCCTTCAAGCAGGATAATGACCCTAAAAATACAGTCAGAGCTACAATGGATTGGTTTAGATCAAAGTGTATTCATATGTTAGAACGACCCAGTCAAAGTCCAGCTCTAAATCCAGATGATAATCTACAGCAAGACTTTTAAACTGCTGCTCACAGATTGTTTTCAACAAATCTAAATATATTTTTTGATGAATGGGCAAGAAATTTCAGTTTCTAAATTTGAAAATTATGTATTCCTTTTCTTTCATCCCACAACTATGTGCTACTTTGTGTTTGTAACGAGACATAATGTGTAAAAGTCCCACAGGTAAATAGTGGAGGAGTGTAACTGGCGACTGAAATCGGTTTGAGCTGATCAAAACTAAAAGCACGAACATAAAAAAAACAATAAATGATTTTAAAAAATTATTGCAAAGCTTTAAAAATCTCTTATTGATTCATCAAGCAGTGGAAAAACATCTCACTGTGAACTAATACATAAAGAAACTGTGAAATCCTGCAAAGCCCCTTGAGAATTATTAATAAACGCGTTAGTTTTCTCGCAATTTCTTGAGCTCCATTAGTGTCTGCTATGGATGTCAAGCGGGTTACAACGTGAAAAAAAAAATGGTTATATCAACCTTGAAACCAGGGCACTTGGAGAGCTCGCAACACGTAAGGTGCGTTCAGGAGCGCCCTGAAAATGTCGGGGGGGGGGGAAACGTACCTCCTTAACACACTTTAAAAACCCAGAACGAGTGAAGTTTAGCTTCCCGAGAAATAATTAACAAGGACTAATCATGCGGTCGCCCACCTCTAATCTGGAAAGAGGCCACCCGTGATAATGTAAACAGTGTAAAGGAACGGCCAAGTATGAAACTGAAGGTTTAAAGCGTACATACCTGAAGAAAGAGTGTCCGGGAGAAATAAAGAGCCTCTCTGCACTTTAACCGGCGTCGTCATTTTTGTTCTTTAAACTACAACATAGCAGCCGAGCTCAACCAGCTCATTCACCGAAAGCCTTCAATTGCATAACAAGTTATTAACGCGCTGTTATTAAGCACCGGCGTCCCTTCCTGCGTTGCTGTCACACTTATCCAAAAAAGAAAAAAAAGACTAAACTCTCGGCTTATTTTAACTTTACCCCTGTTTTTAGTGTTTCCCGAGCTAGCAGCTGGATTTATCCGTCGGTTTTCCCAGGTACAGTACTCCTCATCCTCGGCTTTGGCTTGTAAACAGGACCGGGCGGCTGAGAGAGAGAGAGAGAAACAGAGAGAGAGAGAGAGAGAGAGAGAGAGAGAGCAGAAAGTAGGTCAGCTGGTAGCTCAATACTCGGCTGACGACGACAGCGGTACATAGCAGAGGCTGTGCAGCGCGACCGAAAGGAGGAAAGAAGGAAAGAAACCTGCGGTGACAGGCATCAGCAGGGCAGATTGCAATCTTCAACACATGCTTAATGCATAATAAGTAACACCAATCTTGATGTCATTAAAGCGACTGTCCGGACCGTATACTTGGAACCTGAATGGTTCAGTCTTAAGGGGAGCCATGGGTATAAGAGCATGTTTCATTTAGAGGGAAAAATCTGCATCAATTAAAATTTTACTTTATGTGTTTAAAAAAATAAAGTAGCCAAAGCGACTCCTTAAATAGACTTTTGAGGTAGGAAAACAATCCAGAGGCTAAATGTTGCCTCCCTCTTGAAAGACATTATTCCCTGATTTTTTTTATGAGGCAATCATTGTGTTCATGTGTGTGTGTGTGTGTGTGTGTGTGTGTGTGTGTGTGTGTGTGTGTGTGTGTGTGTGTGTGTGTGTGTGTGTGTCTTTTGGGAGAGGGCAGACTAAATCAAAACCTGAGAAAGAAAGTAAAACAATAAGCTAAAAACTTTTATTGTTTTCCATGTGCACTTCCTGTGAGTGTGTGTGTGTCTGTGTGTCTGCTTTAACAACTTCCTGGTTGCCTTTTCCCTCTGATGAAGTCCCAAATGTGGGTCAGCAGCCTGCATGACTTATTGGATTTAAATATTTTGCCTCTGTGAAATGATTACACAAGTGAGCAGTCAAAGGTCCAGAGCCTTTCAGAAAGACTAACAGGCTCACCTTACAGATAATCTGTTTACTTTGAGAAGGAGATAAAAACTTATGTAGACTCTCATGTCTGTGATTGTTACAATCGTTCCAACATGGAAGAATATTCATGTTAATATAAAGTAAATGTGTCTTTTTGGCTAAAGTATTGCTGAAAATTGTATTTAAGAGAAAACATCTTCTGTAGAAATGCATTGTTGTGCCTCCTTGCAAAAGTATCCAAACTCCTTAATATCAAAATCTGAAAAGTGTGGCCTGTATTTATCTTCAGACCTTTTCGATATTGTCTTAAAACTATTAGTTAGTTATGCTTGTTCATTAATAATCTAATAGAGCATCTATATTTAATTAGAAATTAAATGTCACATAAACTGTATTTACCAGTAAAATTAATTTTGATGGATGTTATTTGCACTAGAGTTTGATTTTTGTTAGTTCTGTCTAAACGCCAGATAAACTGAAGTGCAGTTTGCGGTCGTACCGTGACAAAAGTTCAGAGGGTTATCGATACTCTATCAAGGAACTGTGTAGAAATATAATTTTATTCCAAGTTTTAGATTTCAACTTATAAAACATTTTCAGGTTGACTGAGAGTTTAGTGAAGAAGCAGGGCTAAAAGCATCCATGTCATGCTATTTGTGGGGACCTCTAACTCTGCAGTGTAACTGGGGCTTACCTCGAACTGCCTGCACAGGAATAATAATAACTGCAGTAACCTGCCCTAGTGGTGTAGTTTATAATCCTTCAGATGTTCTTAATATCCCCTATCTGCATAATTTGCATGATATAAATAAATAACTTCTAATAATCAATTTTCTTCATGTAATCAGTGATATGTATGCTATTTGCAGTGCAATAATGCCAACTATTTTATTGCAAATTAACCTTTCACTCCAAAACAGATCTCTGCTCATGTTTTACACAGTTCCTACGTCATTAGACATATGCACTCACTGAACAGATGAAATTATTC
The DNA here is from genome assembly GCA_903066825.1 of Alfaro cultratus. Lineage (NCBI taxonomy): Eukaryota > Metazoa > Chordata > Actinopteri > Cyprinodontiformes > Poeciliidae > Alfaro > Alfaro cultratus. Next base: position 45,347 of record CAEFZX010022509.1, on the reverse strand, counting down.
AATTCAGTTAAAAAATACTTCATTGATCCCAAAAGGAAATTAAATATATACTCATAAAAATGTAACACAACCTTTCAGATTTTTGTTGGTAAAAATGTTTAAACGACTCCCAACCCACAGATACACACAGCTTTGTGTCGGCTATTTACTAAAACTAATAAATCACATTGATGTTTGTGGCTATAACATTTGTACTGCATCAGAATACCATCAAACAATATTTTATCCTACTCAAAATATTGTTTTGCAGTGAAGAAAATAGTAACATTTTATAGCAACATGTTTTAGTGCAAGGAAGATTAAAGCATAGAAACATACATGGACTATTCAAGCTGAAGAATAGTATAACTTGACACCATATGTCAATATTTTATATTAGTTTGACCATTAAATTGTTCAGTAAAGTGGGACATCTTGGGAAAATACAACTAAGTATGAAATGTATCCCATTACAATCAATAAGAACAGAACATAAAGCCTGGCAGCTCTTGGTTTGGTTTAAAAGCAGCTCCCAGCATTACTGTAGAGTTTAGTCTGGCTTTAGTGTAGCTATTGCTTAACTACACAGAAAATGTGTTGTTTTTTTTCCTTCATAGAAATGGACAATAGCAGCCATGCAAATTTAGTGGCTGCTTCAAGCTCAGCCAGGCCTCATTATTTAATGTTTCATGATTAAAGTCTCTCTCCAGATGTTGGAGGATTTCATCACGCACAGCTGAGGCTTCGCTAAATATGCATGCCTTCACTTTCAATAGACGCCTTAATGTAATAAGTCACATTTTCCCTTCAGCTGATTCAGACTGCAGATGTCTTATTAGTGTGATGTCGGGTTGAAACCGTGCTGCGGTAAAAGTATGTTGCTTTTTTTCTAATTATACCACCTCCATCTGACGAATGATTCTATCTTTGTGGTCTATTGCCTCTTGAATTATTGCTAGTGCTGATTGTGTTTAAAATAATTCACTGTAAGTACATGATTCCTGGTTTTATTAATTTTTTTTTTCAGTCGAATTTTCTCAAATCTATTTATTGCATTATTGTTCCGGGTAAAACTTTATTCTTGCTAAATAATAAACACTTAAAGAAAAGATCCACATGGTATGGCCATCAGTCTCAATAAAATGTAAACAAAGAGGAATAATGAAACCAGTTGTTCTAGTTTCTCACATATCTGACAGACCTGAAAATCTGGCACGATAAACAATGAGGACACAAAAGCCATGGAAACGCCAAATCGGACTTGTATATTTTGTTTGTAGGTAAACAGTAGATTTCAACATAAAACATAATTGTAAGATATCTAAATCGACTTTGTACCCTCCCAAAAGAAGACGGTGTTTATGGCACAAAGAAAGAAGAGAAACAAAAAGCATCTGTTGAAAAACTGCGATGACTCAGCTTAGACATAAAAAAAATCTATTTCTACCAGAGTAAAAGATAAATTTAAATGGTTTTATAAATGCACCACAGTCCTCAGATGTTCTCTTCCAAAGAAGAAGACTAAGGGAGCGCAGAAATATTCCAGTCTTTGCCACCAAACCTTTTAGTTTAAAGTGTGGATAGGTCTTTTAGTGTATTTACTGAAAAGAAAGGAGTGGCCGGAGTAGCTTTAGAGCTACTGAGCAACGTGTTTACATACATTTAAATCAAAACGGTTTTCATATCAGCACAAAGCCAGTCATCGAGGAGCCTTATCCACCACTATCAACCTTCTAAAAAAAGGTCCTGCAGTGATTTCCACTGTGGATTTTATTTGGTTTGTTTCATACTGAAACAAGTCTTCTCCCCACATCCAATCTGTGTAACAACATCTCTAGTAGAAAATCTCTAAGAGATCACGTACAACTTCTAAAAATTTTTATTATTTCCAATTGCTTAAAAAAAAAAACAAATCCGAAATGTTAATTTACTTTTAAGACGCTCTTAATAGTGAAATTTAACACATATTTTGGAATATCTCAAAATGGAATTTACTTAGGTACAAACAAGATAAACAGTAACATTTTCAGTGAAACCTATTGTCACATCAATGAAGTATGTGTATTATTTCTGATTTTATCTTTATATAATTGTCTGATCTTGTTGGGCTGGACGTTTGGTGCTCTGCACGTAGCATTTGATGCTCTAAAGTAGCAAAATTATTTACCCAGAGGAAAGAGCTAGATACATTGTCCATATTGACGCCACGTTGCATCATGAATAATGATTGGGTAACTGCTTTGACATCTGTATAGTATATTTTCCGTATATCTGGTATTTTTGAAATCTTATGTTGAACTATTCCATCTTTTTGGATGTTTTTATGCTGGAACTTTGTTTACAGAAATTGTTTTGTCTTAGAAGTTGAAAGCACGCTATTTCCAAGTTAGAAAACAGTGTTTTTGTGCTTAATTTACAATTGAGAACTTTGAAAATCTGTTTTCTGGCCACAAAGGGAAAACACCATTAAACCCAAGATGCCCTTTATTAACTAAAATTAGTTATTTAAAATTCAAAAATTTTGACTGAATAGAATATGTCATCCAGGCAGACTAATTGATATTTAAAATATACTTAACAAACATCATCAGTTCTGGTTTAATTCACTGCATTGTAAAGAAATGTTTGATATAGTATCAGATTGGGAAACAGTATCGATAAATACTTTGCCGATTACTTGGTTATCAGTATCAGTATGTTGAATCCAGTAAAGGCAGAAATTAATATTAAATAATCAGACAAAAGTGGAAAAGAATCTCACTTCACAGTATTTCACAATGTGTTTCACACCTCTGATCTTTTCCAAACCTAAATATAAAAAGATTTTATAAAGAGTTGTGCGTCAGAATAACTTTACCATCTGTGTCCAATCCTAAATGCGCAGATATTTCCTAATCTGACAAACTACAGCGGCAGTCACCATCTGAAAGACAAAGTTACTGGTATTTTAAAAAGTCCCTTGATCCTTTTACACTTTGCAACAACTTTCTGCAGGCGGCGAAACGTTACCCAACGACATTATGGACGTAAACAGCGCCAGGGTGTTGATATAGATTTATTCCTAATTAAGGTTGGCTGCTGTGCCAGAAACCAAGTGTGAGACATCTAAGATTCATAAAGATCTCCCACATTTCACTGCATTATTCACCGTCCGCCTACATAGAGATTAGTTCTGCTCTTTTATGTAGGTCATGCTATTGGATAATGAGATGACATTTTCTGCTCATAAGTAGGCATCGGCGGATAGTAAATGCTCATTGTTGCCTTGTGCGTGCGTCTTTTACAATCCTTTGTCCAGACTGTTTGCATTTACCACAGTGAAAAGGGGGGATTATTTGTTTAATTACTGGGATATTAAGCCATATTGCCTCCAGCGACATCTGCGGCGCTGGTATTGATGATGTCACAGCGGCCCCTGAGCTGAACCACTGACTGTCATTAATTAGACTGGCACGGCTGTTCACTCTGTGTTCCCATGGTAACAATGCGCTGTGTCTACTTTCTCCTAACCGAAGCAGCTATGTCCATCAAGCTGCTGGTTTTCATTTTCTTCAGGTCGAGGAGATTTTTCATCCATAGCTCAAAAACACATTTACTTCTCTGTTGAATGTTAATGAGGCGGCAGGAAAAAAAAGCTTTCTGCCTCTGTGATCTGACACTTTTAACTCACCGAGATACTGCGAGCTCTTATAAGGATTTCCCCAAAATGATATTAAGAAACAAAAAACGGAGTCCACTGTGCTGAAACTGCCGCGGTTATAAACAGGCTTAGTGTTTCATGTTCTCTCTTTTACAGTCTGTAAAGTTCAATGTTGATGTTTTACTTTCGTCACTGTGGAAAAACTGGGAACACTTTATGCTTAAAACCACTGAGCTATATCTTCTCCCACAAGGACAAGAACATTACAGCAGAAGCCAACACTCTCCCTACATTGACCAATAGGAAATCCACTTACAAAACAGCAAAAGGGAACCTTTGCCTTATGTAACCATTCTTTAGTCCAGTTCAAGCTAGCCGATATTGAACTACAGTCTGCTCTGTCTTATAAATGGAGCACCGATAAACAAAAGCTGAGACTTTCTATGCTATATTTTCCAACACAAGAAGCACTGATCAGTAACACAACTAATTATTATTATTGCATCGCCGCAGCAGTGCAATCCCTCAAGTATTGTCAGTCTTAACTTCAGAGTAATCTTCCACTGATAACAGCTCAACTAACACACCGTCTGTGCTCCATTCAAAACACAAATCTGCTGTTAACAACAAAAGAACAAAACCAATTTCCATTATGCACTTTTTGTGAATAAATAATTTCTTATTAGAGGTATCTGTCAAGTAAAAACACCTTCAACAAACTGCAAGCTCTTAAATGTGCAAATACTTGTTAGCAACCTTGGAAATGATGTAAAGGCCTTAAATTAAATTGACCTTCTACTGCTGAAGCTAAATTAGACACTGAAAATGTTGAAGTCTAAGTTTTAATTTGAGTGCTTTCATTCAGTTTATGGGAAAATAACTTGTTTATCAAAATAACTTTTGGCACAGAAGCGCTTCAAGGATGTTCATTAATAGAGACCAGCAAGTCTGAGAGTGGAATAACATCATTATTCACAAAAATTAGTGATTTATCACAGATGAGCTATTAAAAATAATTTTTAGAAGAAATCAACAAGGTGAAAAATAACAAATACTCCTGAAATGTTAAATATATTAACGTTGTGTGATATCTTTTCAGTTTTCTTCAATTTTTAACTTCTATCTTTAAAAAATTGTGCTCGCCTAAAGTCCAGTGATTTATTCTTTCTCAGACTTTCATAGGAAAGACGCTTGATGAGTTTTGTGAAAGCAGTTTAAAAGTGAGCATTTTAGTAAAAGAAAAAAACACTCCCCAGGTGGAATATAAGAACATGTAAGCATTAATATCCATAAAATGTATGGATAAAATAAAATGTAATGCTAACTCAAAAAGTTAAAAAACATGAGACTACAAATAAGAAAACTTGCTCTTACAATTCAAATGGATGGCCTTGTGATGTAGAAGATTATTTCTTTAATGTCTCTACAGGACATTTATCCAAAGCATTAAACAACGGTTCATCACCAGACGCTCAAATTAAAGGTTGGACTCTTCTGGACTGTTCAGCGTTTGATCCAGCCACTCCAATAAGAGAAAGCTTTACTTTAAGTTTTCTTTTATATCGCTTTATAGCAGCTGTGCCAATAATTCTGTTCTCTTTGGTTGTGCAGATTTCTTTGGCAGATTCCATGTTTACTCTCTGGTGATGCTCTACCCTCCAAAAAAAGCTGCTTAATTACACATTTACCGCACGGCACACAGAGCCACTGTGGGTGGCCACATCCTTTCAAGTAGACCCATAAAACAAACATCCTTTCACCAGGTGGAGGGCACTCTTAAATTTCCTCAAAATTATATTCTTTCAACAATTCTAAATGAATTACCGAAATTATTCCAGCCTGTTTTTGTCTGCTGCTACTGCTTGGTGAAGAGGGAAAAAGGTAATTACCTGGCTCCTGATTCTTAAAGGGCCACACTCACTAAGAAAATTAAAGAAAATTTTATGACTCTATTGCAGGCAAGATATCGCTGGTTGTTAATGTTATGATTGACCATTCCAGTAAATGTTGTTACGCATCATTTTGGTTTTTGAGGATTTTAGTGTCGCTTTGAAAATGGGTACAGTGGGTTTGTGTCGTTACTCACCAGGACGCCTTCATAAAAAAAACACTTCAAATCATAGGAGTTTTCATTTTCCCTGTTAAATAAAGGCACTGTTTGAGCAGATATGTAGGTCACAATTCTAGGGCATGAGTGGAAAGGGCAATGCAGCGTTTTCTCTTCTCACTGCAGCCTTTAGAAAAACATCACAGATTATATCTTTGATTAAATTCCTGCCTGTGGAAGAGTACCACGTATCCTTTCCAATAAAAGGAAACAGTGTGAGCTAACAGGCAGAGTAACGTCAAAGTTGTGGAATCGTCTGTGAGTGTTTGTGAAACCATAGCAAGTCACACAGTTATTCTCAGATTCTCCGGTGAACTCCCAACAGCCCTCTAGCAAGGAGACGATGGAAAAAATTACCTTATGTCTCCATTCCTATCTATTGCTGTTTCATTTTCCTTGTTATGAAACACAGCCGTCCATTTTTCCAAAGCTTTTCCAACCAAACACACAAACTCTTTCTCCCATTAGAGTTTGGGAGAAACTCTAACCAGGGATTTAGGTTTCTCCGAACAGAAGGAGAAGCAACATTAAAAAAAATAAAAACATTCTCTTAGAGAAGTGAAAAAAATCAGAAGCTTTTAGATTTTTTTTTTTTTTGGGTCATATGGCTATTGGAATGATCTTTCTTTGGGCATAAGACAGGCCTCTTCATTCACTGTTTTTAAGTCCCATCTTTTTTCTTTGGCGTTTGGCACAATCTGAAATGTTTCACTTTGTTTTATTGTGTCTGTATATTAATATGTATTTTATATTCGATCTTTTCTATTTTATAATTGCATTGTATTTTATGATTGTGTATAGCACTTTGGTCCTGTCGGTGTATAAAGTGCTTTATAAATAAAGTTGGTATGGTATGGTCTCTACAAGTAATGCTATTTTAAATCCTAAGATTAAATGAGAATTTAATTTTAGGATTTGCTAGCAAAGTTCACAGCTACACATTAATTTATTTTCTATATTTTGCAGAAATAATCCCTACAGATGCACCAATCAATCACCATGAGATAAGAATCAACAAATTTTCAATCATTCAACAGCACTGACGTTGAAAAACGCTGAAAAATCTTCTCTCCTTATTCATAAATGCATCAAAACTAGGAACTCCTGCCACTTTTTGGACTATAAACACATCAGCCAACCACTTTTTTTGGTCACAACGCATGACCATAATCAAAGGTAAGACATGGATGGGCCAGTAAATACAGTAGAGAGCTTATCTTTTTGATTCAGCTCTTACCTCAACACAAAGATTGGATCAGTTCCAAGGCCTCAAGGCCCCAAATCCCACAATCCCGTTCGATCCTGGAATCACTCAGATTCCAGCCAGGAGACATAATCGCTCCATCTTTTCGTGGCTGAAAACCACAGCAGCAGAGGAGCCAACGAGGACCCATGTTTCCAAAACAACAATGTATTTAAGGGTTTTGTACACATGTTTATGAGGAATAATAATAGCAAGTAGCTATAGAGAGTGCTGCAGCTTTCACACAATTATGAAAACTGAAATTGTGCAGCTTCTAAAAAAACAATATATGTGTGTATTTGATTAGTAACAAAAGGAAAGGTGTCGAAAAACTGCAGCTACTTTTTTTTCTTTTTTTACAGTATTATGAACTTGTACACCACTTTAAATGTGAATTAGTATACCATGTCCTGGCATTTGATACTAAAATATATGGATCTCAAATCAGTCTTCAGAAGTGAAACCTGAGTCTCTAAGGTTAACTATAACAGCAAAATGTAATACAACTCTTTCCTCTGAAGCGTAAAAAGAATCACAGTCATGAGAAGGATTACTACCCACCACTGATCTTTTGTCTGTTGACATGACAGATTGCAGATGACTTAACTGTGTGGGAGTGATCCTTTCATATGGTCTGACATGGTCATTTTGTCTATTTGACTCCTCAAAAACAAACAGCATTGTAATGCACACACACAGCCAACACCCTGAACCCAAGATCTGATTCAGATCTAGGTCACACACACACATGCACGCACACACGGGGCCAGGCCCATATATATTGTTGAGGTATTTTAGCGCATACTGAAGCCACTCCCGATTCAAATTAGTGACTTCCTGTTGTAGCAGCCTATGGTCAATAAGAAAAATACAAATCGGAGCAAAGGAAACATTCAAATAGGGGTGGTTACAATAATTCTGCCTGCAATTAAAAGCTTTTTTTTGTAATCTTCTAATTATCTTATCTGTTTAATAGCGGTTGCTAGCTGTTACCTCAGTGCCATTTTATGCCAAGCTTCAAATTTGCAAGAAAAAAAAACTAAAAAAGAAAGAAACCGATGTAACGTGACTGCTCTAAGCCCCAGGAATTTTAAACAATTACATTTAAAAAGATAATTATCTGAATCACCCTGCAGTGTGTCTGAGCAAGGAGCTGCTGACGACAATTACTGTGTGTTCTGGCGCAAGAGATCAGCAGCAGCAGCAGAGGATGATGACGTCTGCAGAGGCAGTTATATAACCAGGGCTAAACATTTTGTCTGTCATAGCTGCAAGGTTAAAGAGAGAGATATGAATGCCTGCCATAGTCTCGGGAGTCATGTGCAACATAGTTCCAGTGGCCAAAGGAAACAGAGCGTTCCACAAAGGAGGAGCAGCGCAGCGCGGCGTGGAGCGAGAGGAAATGTCCTTATTTGAAGCTAACAGTCACCATCTCTGTCTCCTTCTCTTTAGAATTTAATTTGATGCAAAAAAATCGCATTGTTTCTCAGCAGAATTCATAATTCCAGTCAAGATATTTTTGGAAGTCAGACAATTTTGATCCAAGTAAATACAGATTTCAGTTATTAAGGGGAGGAGGGGACTTCAAACTGTCCTGCACCAATTAAAAAAAAAAAAGAAAATGATAATTTCTAAGGCTTTAGGATTTCACAGTGTGACCATAATCCACACACAGAAAACGGTGCTGGTCACAAAAGAATCGGTTTAAAGCTAAGCTTTTGAACCAGAAAGGCCACACCTGGATGGTACAAAAACAGAAAAAAAAATCCTGAATTTCTTTGGGGATAAAGTGAAATTAAACAGCTGGCTTTGATTGAAACACTAAAGCAGACATGCAAAATAAAAATAAAAAATGGAATTAAAAGCTCACCAGTACATAAAAACATTAGCAGTTGTAAACAATGGTGCTTTCATTGTGTTCTACTAGAGAAAATGGTCTTAGAAATTAAAAGTATTTGCCTGTTTTTGCAAAAGTATCTACAAAAAAACCCCCAAACCTGGGTTATTACTATATAAGTAATTTCAATATGCTTTTTAATGTTTAGAACTAGATTTCTTTGTTCTTTTTCCATTTTAAGATGATTACCAGAGCTGTATCTTTAAGGATCTTGCCAAACCAAGTAAAGTCTACAGAGAAAAAATAAACCTTCCAGTAACAAACACTCACAGGCTTTTAGCATTAGTGTAAATGTAGCACAAGAAGAAAAGGGAGATTGTTCTCTTAAAAATTGTTGCATAAGAATCAAAATGATTCAGGCTGCAAAACAAGCAGAATGTGTGTTTTGGAGCAAGTAAATCCAGATTTTTTTAGTTCTCTTCCACATAGAGAAATGGGAGTGTGGGGGGAGAAATAAGCCTATACATTCTACCAATAAAAATATATCAACAGAGACCTGAACACCAGCAGCATTTTATCAGTTAAAATAATAAAGTCTTTTAAATCAAATTCTCTATTGATTTACGAGGATTATTGCAGCACAAGCAATAAGTCTGAACCTCACTAAGTCACAGGATTTTCTTCTTTTTTTTATTGATACAGACTAAACAAACCAAATAACTAATGCACACTTCTATATTTCTTGCCCTCCTAATTAGGCAGGAAGTAATGACAGCTAATAAAGAGTGTGAGTCAGCATAAAGTATTTTTTTACTTTGTAAGTTTCTACAAGTTCTGATCAAATGTGGCATCAAATGATTCCTAAGTAAGAGCAACTGGGAAAAGGTATATTACTCAAGGAAACCATTACAACTTTAGGCCAGTATCATCTGGAAGCATAATAATAAACTCATGGAACTCCTGTCAACAGGTCAAAATCTCCTGTTTTCTGCTTCTAGTTTGAGTGTTTATGTAAAATGCAAAAAAAAAAAGAAAAAGAAAAGGCGAACAGATGGTCTCTGTATGTGTGGTTCCAACTGTGAAGCAACCGAAGAGGAGCCGTTATGTCAGAATTTGAGGCAACACTTGAACAAGGTTGCCACGGCACTCAGCGGCAACATGCTATGCCATCTGGTTTATGGTAGCATCTTCTGTTTTTCAGCATGTCGGTGAAACAAAACCTTCCTAAGGGCCTTTTCATCAAGAAGCGAAGAGGTGCAGCGCTGCGTTGGAGAACCTAGCTCTCACAGTCAGAGCAGCGAACATGGTTAAAGCTGTTAGCAACACTATTCAGCAAAATAAGTCGTATTCACTTGACATGATTTATCACGTATGTTATAAATAGTTTTTGCATTTGTTTTGCTGTTCTGTTGTAAATGGTTATTGATTTCTGATCAAATCTACCAAAAACAGGTTTCCACACACATGAGTCTGGTGTCATCACGTTAGGCAGAAGGCGACATTTTTTCAGGTCAGCTAAGGTACCTATGAGTTCAGACGGCAGGTAGAGTCACATTACTACCAAATTACATAACTCCGTATGGTGAAAAAAGTAAAAAGAAGAATGTACTATATTTACGAGTAGCCAGTATTCATGTTTACATTCTTGCTTAAATCCAGCATGAATATCTATTAAATGAATATCTATTAAAATACCATGAGAAATACATCTGTGGACATCAGAATAGAGATTAAAATGTTTGGTTTTTTTATTCTGATCACAAAACACTGTGAACTGCTGGTTTTCATGAGGGTTAGGCATCATTTTAGACTCCCTTTAAGAATGCTTACAACAGCCTAATAGTTTTTATACCAAATATACCACAATATGGATTAATACCCACAATGTGAGCAAACTTAGCACAACAACAGAGGCTAACACTACAATCTTTCTTAGGTCTGCTCTTTGGGGTACAGCCAATGAGCACCATAAAAAATGAATGGTGCTCCTGGCTTGTAAATGCATGTCAAGTAGAATTGGACCTACATCTGTTGACTGATGCCAAACAAAGCACATCATAACACTTCCAAAAAGACATTAGTGTGGTTTTTGAGTATGTCAAAAAAACCTTTTATTGGTGATTATCCCTACATTTGTGCATATTTTTAAGCACAGCTTATATGACTGTTATTTCCAAGCACGCTGCAGAAAAATCTGTTTTTAATGTCCGTCTACATCAAAGCAACAGTTGCGATCCCTTACTCTGAGAAACGAAAACACAAAGGCTAAAGTAAAGTCTGATATGATTAGGAAGAAAGCAGAAGGAATTCAGCCTATAACTGACTTCAATAAAATGAAGCTTCAGAGGAAATCATTCAACCAGCCAATTCAGGACTAGTCTAAATACAGATTAGGAAAGACAAATTTGTCTATAGACATTTTAAATATTTGGATTGAGAAGAAAAATGGCATATTTCAATATAACTGAGCAAACTAGATAAGTAGCAAACTCGATAAGTTATTATCCAGAAATACAATGAAAACAGTATTTTTGTAGCTGAAACAATATTCAATGCCCTACAAAGTTAAACACATAGACTATACTTTGGGATTCATCTTTGCCCAGAAATAAAGACATTTTGAGGTCATTGGATCAAGCTTTTAAAACTTAAATACAACTCTTCTTAAACTTAAAATAAAGACTTTATTTTAGTTGTGTCCTGCCTGTTTGTTTGGAGAAAGGTTTGTTCTTAAAAAAGCCTCATCTTCATCAACTAGGCAGAAAGTGTTTGTAACGAATATGGCTGTTCACAGTAAGGTAGATAAAGAGAAAAGTAAACTATCCATTTCAAGGAGAAATCTGTGACTCTTCAGGGTTTCCCGTGTATTATAAGCCTGGCGGGCCACCAGGCTTTACTTGGGCCCCCACCAATCTAAGAATTGCTTTTTTAATGTTTGCATTTTTAAGACTTTATAGTCAGTATTCAAGTATTAATCTTGCAAAAACACATAATTATCAAGTGATATTTTTAAATTTCCTGTTAACTTTAAACATTTTTAACTCAAAAACACGGCAGACTGCTGAATGAATGACAGTCCTAGCGCCCAACCACCAGGCTTAGCAAGTTTTCTGGGGGAAACCCTGATCTTAATAAAACCATAAAATGTGGTTTGAAGACAGCTTCAAAATACAAAAAAAATCCAAAGTGCAGGATTTATAGCAAATTTCCTTTACTAAAATAGATTATACTCAATGTGAATATATTTTTACATCTTTCTGCTCAGATTTGCAGAGCTAAACATTTAAAGAAGTCCACAATATTGTTCATGTGAGAGCGCTGATGTTAAAACAGCTTTGCATAATTCGCAACCTGTGCCGTTTGTCAACCTGTTGTCAGATTTCACTGGGTTTTATGCGGCTTTGAGATCCATCAGCGAAGGCTGAACATTCAACATTCATTCTATGTGGAGCGGCGCTCTGTTTTCTTAAAGAGGCAGCGAGGGAAGTGGATCCCGTTTGCTGCTGCGTTGGACTGCACCATTTGTGCATGCCTGGTCACACTAAGCAGCTCTAGCAATATTCAGACTAGCATTCAGTTTAAGCTTGCAGGACATGGCCCAGTAACCTACTTTCCTCACAACATGCTCAGTAACATCAGAGACGAAGCCGTGTGTCATCAGTTAACTAACCTTCACCAGTGCAGAGTTTTAGGGGAGAATGAGCAAAGATCTAGAGTCAGCACTGCAGAAGCAAAAATAAGACGACATCGTTTGTCAGCTCAAAGAATCTGAAAAAGACATTTTCCATAAACCCTTTCCACTGTTTAGTCTAGCGGCGGAGACAACCACATCAGGAAAGAGGGGAGTTTAAAGAGTTACACTTTATCAAAGCAAAATGTGTGACAAAATAGCTGATCTAGTCAAGCATATATGTATTTGTTAAAAAAACAAAGGACAAAATGGACAGGCTGTCTTAATGTGAACAACCAGAACAGAGCATATCCGTCTGAATCGGATCCTGTCTCACTGAGTACATCAAGTGATATACCCCACAGGGACCCTTGTGTTTGTGGGTTTATTGTCCAATCCTCACACAGAGGCTAAGAATGTTTGGGCTGGTTACCAGTATTAACGCATACAAAGGTTTTAAAAGCATACAGCTTTAAATGGGGTTTTAGGTGTACTCTGCTTACATAGAGTAGAGGAGTGCTGCCCCTCCCATACCTGCCGCTGCACACTGCAAGTCAACTGGCTGAAAGAAGAATTTTCCCCAAACTGTTTAGAAAGATCTTTTTAAACAAAGTAAAAAAAAAAAAAAAGTACTAACAGTCATGGTATAAAAACTAAAGCAAACCATGGCTCATTTTTCTTACGCTAATTAAAATGTTAGATTTATTATTCTGGCCAATAAGCAAGTTTGTGTAAAAGCTGCTTCTAAAGTCAGTAGTTTTTATTTTTATTCGATATTCTTGCTGTAGTGTAGAGCTCCATGATACACTGAATCATAATCATCAGTAGAGTATCAGTGTATGCAATACAGCAGTTGGAAAAAATGATGTAAATGTCATTTTTAGTGTGGTATTTTCTTTAAATCCTATTCATTCTCACCTTTCACGTCAAACTCTGATAGACTTTCACTGCACTTGATGTACACACGTACAATGTTTCTGAATAAAATATTAAAACATGTAGCGGGCAGAGACATCATAATGATGGAAAAGGGGAAAAAAATAAATTGTGGTTTGACCCCAATCAATGTTATTATCACAACACCCAACTAGGGTTTCCCTCAGTGTATTTTAAGCCTGGCGGACCACCAGGCTTTACTTGTGCCCCCACCAGGCTAAGCATTGCTTATTTTTTTTAAGTCTTTTTAAAATGTTTGCACTTTTTAAGGCTTTATAGCTTATGTTCAAGTATTAATCTTTCAATCTCTCAAAGACACATAATTATCAAGTGATATTTTAAAATTTACTGTCAACTTTAAACATTTTTTAACTCAAAAACACAATGGGCCGCTGGTTGAATGAGTGCCCTAGCGCCCAACCACCAGGCTTAGCAAGTTTCCTGCTCAACAATAACATCACAATAGCATGTTTTCTTAAAGTTTTGCAACCCTAACCGAAATAACAACACATAAATCCTATAGATAACATAGGTATGTCTTTTTCTAATCTATACATTATACTATTGTGTTGCTTTTCTTAGATAAATGAAAGCAATTAAGTGATATTTATGTGTAAAATATAGTGATACCAGGTACTTTCTTAGGCAAAGAGTACACTTAATATGCAGGCAGCACTGCATCTGTCTCCCTATAAACAACTCTACGCACCCAAGTACGATTTCACCTAATCTATGTAAATTCAGATCGACCTATTTAGTAACAAGACTAAAAAAAAAGAATAGGTGCGAAGCGAGAGAGATAGTATGAGTCATGAGGCTGGCCCAAATGTTAAGCAGCATGATGTAAACAGGAGCATATGGTGCCATGAACATCCCAGTTCAGTCAGTCATGGAGCAACCCGTTCTGCCCTACTCAGCTGTCAGCATCCATCCTCATCACTATTCATGTCTGCTGAGGCAATCTGGGTACATTAAGGTAGAAAACCAGTAAAAGAAGACGGCTTCAACATGGAGACCCATCATAACATTCAAATTGGACTGAATTTAACAACAGTTTCTGAAAACTGATTTACTGTAGCAGCTTTTAATTTCATCAGGTCAACTAAATGACCTGTTATATAATATGTATCAATCAGTCATAGGGAGCTCAGAAGCTGAAGAACGTTTCTTTTTAATGATCAGTAAGTCAAAGAGTAAAGTTATGCTTTTGTAATTTTTGTTTTAATACATCAAGTGCATCACAAGTACAAACGGCCAGCATTTTCTGTCAGTTGACAGATCGAGAAAGAAGCAGCTTTTATTTTCTATTTAAAATAAATCAAATAAAGGTTTTGGATATATCCTTCAAAGCTGATAATCTGGTTATTCCTATATTTTCAAAATTAGTGTATATATGAAACAACCTGCTGCAAATATGTTTCTCCTTTATCTGATTTAGTCCTTCAGAAAAAAAAATCTGAATGTTTAAATCAGAAATGACATATCAGACTTCAAAAAAATTGAAAAAAATCTTGACTGGTGCACTTCTAACTCTTACCAGTTAATTAATCAACCAGTTAATTATTTTTTACTTGTTTTTGCTCCACTCTAACAGGCATGCAGTTGAAGTTGCTTTACAACAAAAATAAAACAATAAAAATAAAGCTGCATAAATTTTCACATGCAAGTGTAGCTAAAAATAAAATAGTAATTAACAAAATGAAGGCTGGTCAAAAGGAATAAATAAGTAAATATGTATTTACGCAAAAGGCAAAAAGCAATCATCAATAAAAATTAAATGCAAACTCAAAAGGTACAATAGAAGAAATTCACACTGCAATCAAAAGGCAAAAAGGTTAGAGAGAGTAATGGGAAAAAAAACTGATCTATTTCCTGAATTAATGCACCATACAATAGGAAAAATTTCATCATATTTCAACTAAACAAGAGGACAGATGATACTGTCAGTTTAATTGTTTCTGGTTTGCTGCTGTTCACATTCCTATCCTGAATATTTAGTACTTATTTCGATTTTACTTAGGTATTACTTTGTTATTTGTTGCATGTTCTCCATTTTTTTGGGACTATGTCGCTCATAAAAAGAGACTTTAATCAAAATTAACCTTCATCATTGTCGAAATAAGTATGTAACACAAAATTATAACAAATAATACCACTAATTTATTAATTATATTTATTACTGTTATTTTTTTCATAATTACTATTAGCACATTAGACGCACTTTGCATACGGCAAAACTTAGATGTCATTATTTATTTATTCATTTAGATTTAGGTAATAAGCCTAAGTGTGGCCAAGAGCAACAGCAGGTTTCCAGGTGGCTGTGACAACCAACAGCCCACTAAGCTTCATTATACAGCCACAACACTCCTGTAACGGGGTCAGCCTTTAAATCAAATCAGCCTCAATCACTACTAATAAGAGAAGAAAAAAAAGAGAGAACAACACCAACGGAATAAGTCAGAGTTAACTGATAACTGCGTTTGTATTTTATAAATGCAATAACCAAAATGTTACGTAGCTTCCAGCCTTAACTGTGATTTAATCACCTTGTCTGCGACGGCGGGCGGCGTTTATCCGCTCTGTTCAATAAATGTTTGAAATGTATTTATCCACAACGCCAGTCATTTTCCACCACCAAGAAAAGAATATTCCAGATTCCTTCAATGGGTTTGTACTTTTCCAGCCGTGAGCTAAACTCCAGCCAGACTTATAACAACAGGTTCGCTCAAGTGGCATTATGAAGATGGAAGACACCTACCGACCTTCTTCTGCCCGACAAAATCCAGAAGACAGCGAAAAGTGAGGCTCTACGGACGAACACAAGAAACCGACTTCCTACAATCCAAACGCCCCGCCGCAGAGCCGCCGGCTTAACGTGCGATATTCCTCTTAAACCCGAGGCAGAGATCCGGTCCGCACACCTGACATGTTACAGCTTGGTGAGGCTGACCAGCGCCGGGGTCCAGTCCACCTCCAGCCCGACAGAGAGGCGCACAGACAGGCTGAATGAGCAGCTGCCAGTGTGCGTCCACACTCAGAGTCCCGCCCACTGGACTACATGCTAAATAAAGTTACTGAGTCAGTGAATGAGGGGAGTGTGCATGAGGATAACGTTTAACACAGATAACTGCCCCTGTAGGTGAGCAGAAAATAAACAATAAATTATGCCTGATGTGACAAAATTCAAGAAGTCATAGCAAAAAAAGACTGTCGCTTTCTCAATACTGCATATCAACCATTTACTAACTATTATTATTATCATTTTACCCATATGTGTCAGTAGCATTGCTGTCCATTATGCTGATCTGAACTTGAGCAGGTCAGATTTTGTGATTACTGTACACAGTTTAACGTAACAACAGACGCTGCAGCGCCACCCTCAGGTCAATACTGAAATTATACTGCAAAAAAATACTAGAACATACTGTACATAGTATTAATATAAAAAAAAAACCTACGTAATCATCACCATGTTTTATGTAAAACCTAGTGATTTTAGAAATAATGTTCTTGTCTACTGCTTTTTAAGACTGTGCTTTATATTTAGTAAATTAAACATATATAAAGTCATTTTAAGACCCTTTGCATTAAAAGAAATAGGTTAAATTAGAGTTTTTTTTAAGTTGTTTTTTTCTGTTTTGCTAACAATGTTCTGCTTTCACAATCAAGCCAACCTTGGAAATTAAGGTACATTTTTATTGATCAACAGTCACTTTATGCCTGATGATGACATTTATACAAATGGTAAACAGCCCATTGCAACATGTGGCCAAGTTAAAATAAAGGTTTGTATTACAAGCAATTTATTTATTTCGCATATAGTTCCAAAAATAGTCAAATACCACACTTCAGAAATTGTCAGACTGACCATAATTTCATGCCTTCTGTTGTGTTAGGGGGAGATTATATTCTTACAGCATTTTTTACTGAAGGATTAGAACAAAGCTAAACTTTAACAACTTAGACTATAAGAAAGTGAAGCGTCTCATTTTATTTTGATAGGTATTTCTCCAGTGCCTTTCCGGAAAACAGCATGGAGGTGAACATGGTTGTTGATATGCCACACTAACTCGTGTAAGGTTAAATATAGTGACTAAATAGCACTTTCTATATACTATAATTTAGCAAACAGAGATTTTAGTGGTGAACCACATGTGTTCTGAAATGTTTTGATGTGGGTTAAGGCAGCCAATAAGCCACTGGACATCTGGCTGTTCTTCTATAACGAGCGTTTTTTAAATTTTTTTATACTGCAAAGACAAAAAGGTTCAAAAGTCTCTGAGCAAATATAAAGTTTAACATATTTTCATTTAAATCTTGAAACAGTCAATTTTACAGCTTTCAGATTTAGATGAACCTCGGGGGAGTTTATACTTTTTGAAGCTGATGTTTATCCTGAGCTGTTGTGCCTATTACAACAATAAAAACAACAAAATCCCTTTTTTGGAAAAGACAATTCCACTATTAAATTTATGAGAACAAATGGGAATATAACCGATGATATAATTTATGACAGAACATACTAAAAATGTGTATGTAAAAGGTCAAAATTCTCCTACCAAATTATAAATCTCAAACCAGTGGTGTTCAGGCCCCGCATGGATCTAAATATCCTTTCTCTAAATATCCTTTCTCTTGAGAGAAAAGCCTTTCATCTCAGCCATAAATTTAAACTGTCCAGCACCACTTTTCCCCTATTGTGTAAGGAGACCCATATGGTGCAAATATTTTGCCTTTCCAAATAAGAAAGTACCCGTTTTTCGTTTCCTCATTTGGTTCAGAGTGAGTATACTGTAGTGTGTCACATTAATGTATTTTGTGACAATATGCAGTGGAGAAGCAAAAAAAAAAAAAGGTGGTGCTACAATTAAGTTAAAATAAGACATCAGCATGTTTTGAACAATACTTTGGTAATTAATTTGTCAATGCATATGAATACGTACTAGTTGTTGGTGGACAGCATTGCCTGTCCACCAACTTGCTTTCAGTCACCATGGTAACCAGCTGTTGCACTGATTAAGCCCAGTTCACACTACACGATTCTTTGCCCCGATTTCCCCCTTACTACAATCTGTAAAAAAATACTGGTGAGTATTGTGTACATATTGTGTATATTGTCGGTGAGAAATCAGTTCTTGTGTGGTGTGTTGCTCTTGCCGTGTGGCTGGCTGAACACCACACACTGCCCGATCGGGCCCGATCGAACACGTTATACCTACGATTTTGGTAGGCTAGTGTGTGGGCTCTCAGGTTTCGAAAATTTTTTTGTCTATTAATAGACAGATGAAGCAAAGCTTTGTTAGTACAATTGGGAAAATATGTGATACACCGTCTACTTTTCAAGTTTTCCCGCTTCCAAAGAATGGAGAGGTCAATTTCTTTTGTGGTTAGACTTCAACTGTGAGAAACAATCTAAAAAAAATCTAATTTCTTAAGTAATTTGCCTTACATTTTGTGAAATAAGTATTATACGACCTACCATCCAGCAAGACTTCTGTCTCCCTCACAGACCTCCACTAATTACCTTTATTAAATGCACCTGCTTGAACTGAATACCTGCCACACTCTCAGTTAATTAGACTCCAGCTTTTCCACCATGGGCAAAACCAAAGAGCTAAGAACAGTAGGGACAAAACTGGTGAACTGCAATATTGTGATAACAATGAATTTGAAATATAATGTGTAACACTAACTGACTCTCATTCAACTGACAGGGTCTACTTTCCCCCAGAAGGGGGCATGTCTTGTTGAGGGAGAAGGAAGTGAAGTTGTGTGCTTTGTTGCCTGGACAGAACAATGTTACTGTAGATGTTATTGAGACGGCTGAAACAAAAACACATCCGTCTCTTGTTGGCTGATGTGCATCATGTAAACTGTACATGATATTTTCTGATGTTGTGCTCAGCTCAGCTGCTCATCTCTGTGTGCCAGCAAACCTCAATTTGTGTACCCAACCCTCAACAGTTTATCACAACTCTGAGTTTTTAAATATCCTCCCAAGAAA
Source organism: Alfaro cultratus (assembly GCA_903066825.1). Taxonomy (NCBI): domain Eukaryota; kingdom Metazoa; phylum Chordata; class Actinopteri; order Cyprinodontiformes; family Poeciliidae; genus Alfaro; species Alfaro cultratus. Next base: position 25,928 of record CAEFZX010022509.1, on the reverse strand, counting down.
ATCATCATATGCACCACAAATATTTAAATGTATATTACAAATTCCATTCTGTAACACATAAGGGTAGTATTCTGCTATGATCACCGTGATAGCATCTGGGTTTGATGTTGAACAAGGCCTCCTTGACCTACAAACTAAGGAAGCTGGTTATGTTCTAGAGTAAACCAGCGTGATACCAGTACAGAGCTGGATCTTTAAAAACCCAGCAGTTCTGTTGGAATATGTTCTCATCTTAACTGGTCTTTGAGTTATTTTGTGAAGATGAGTACTGAACAAGAAAACGCAACAGGTTATGGGCCCGGGCACCGCATGGGAGGACAATGGAACAGACTCGTTTTCAACGGAGACGAAAACAACTACAAACTTTGGGAGGTAAAGTTCCTCGCTTACTTAAGAACGCTGGGCTTAAAAGACACCATCCTATCTACCACGGACCCAGACGGAGAGAAAAACGCGGAATGTTACGGGGAACTAATCCAGGTCCTTGATGATAAGAGCCTGTCGTTGGTGATGAAAGATGCCGCAGACGATGGGAAGAAAGCTCTGCAGATATTACGAGGCCATTACGCCAGCCAGGGTAAGCCCAGGATCATCGCCCTTTACACAGAGCTCGCGTCCCAATGAAAAGAACCCGGCGAAACAGTGCTCAGAAACAACGTCTCTGAGAAATGCAAAAGAGGTTATTAGTGACCGACTAATAATAGCAATGATTCTGAAGGGACTCCCAGAATCATACAAGCCTTTTGCTATTCACACAACACAGAGCAGTGAAGACTTGACGTTCACTCAGTTTAAGAGAAGGCTTTGTAGCTATGAAGAGACAGAAAAGTTTGAAGCAAAGTCAGATAATGTAATGAAAGTGGACATGATGACAGTAAACTGCTACAACTGTGGACAGCGCGGGCACATGGCGAGAGACTGCCGCCAAAAGACCACGCCAAAATGGTAGATATGAATTTAAAAAGGGTGGCACGCATTTGTAATCAAGCCTCTTCACAATGACAGTACTAAATAAACCAGTGCTACCAATTTCTTTCAGAATTCACCCAATTACTGAAAATAACCCAGCTAGTCAATTTAATCTAGATATACGAAGGCCTCTAAGGTTTAATCAATTCAATTCAGTTGATTTATATAAGGCCAATTAACAACAAATGGTTGTCTCAAGGAACTTTACAAACAAGTAATTTCAATTCAATCACATACATTCCTAATAATCTTAGCTGTTGAAATGTGAAAATAAGCTCAAATTAGATCAGAAAGTTTACCATCTAAGGAAACATTGCAGATTGCATCAAGTCACTGACTTGCACCATTTACTCCTCCTGGATGAGGATGTAGCAACAGTGGACAATTGTTTGTGTTGTGTCATTGTTTTCCCTCATACCAAGCATGCATGGAGTGACAGCTGAGAGGAAAAACTCCCTGTTAACAGGAACAAACTTCTAACATAACCTGGCTATCTAACAAGCGGCTATCTGCCATGACCAACATGACAGAACAGGTACAATAAAAAGAGATAGAAGAACTGATTTAGGAGTATGTTTGATGTTAAGAAAAAGTTGTTTTTTTTAAAAAAAAATCTCAATATCTCAAGGTTTCACAACCAAACAGAACACCAGACCAGGTGTAGCTTCTATGGAAAGAAGAAATGCATAAACTGAAAACATAAAGTTATGAGTTCCATTAACAGTAGATGATGCAAACTGAACAGTAGAAGAAGAAAGTGGTAAAGTTGTTAGAGGACGTTAGTAAGCAAACAGCATCATGAAGCTCCAGGTGATGCTGCGGAGATGCTTTTCTTCAAGCAGAGATAAGAAAACTATTCACAGTTGGAGAGAAGGTGGATGGAGCAAAATGCAGGTAAATCATGGAACAATAACCTCCTAAAGGCTGCAAAAGACTTCAGACTGGAATGGACACTCTCCTTCCAGCAGGACAACAATCCTAAACGTACAGCCAGAGCTACGATGGGATGGGTTGAATCAAGCATAGCTGTCTTTTAGAATGACCTAGTCAAACACCTAAATCCAAGAGGAAATCTGTCACAAGGCTTGAAAATGGGTGTTCCAGGATATTACCAAACCCGACTGAGCTTTAACTATTTTACTATTTACAATTTCACTGTCATTTCAGCCTCTGGAAAGTTTTTTATTGTGGATGGACATTGTTTTTTTTTCTCCCAATTGATCAATAAATCTGAGAAATAATATGGATAGTAAGAATGAGCAAAGACTCGTCATGGTGCAAAAATATAAGGCAGTTGGTTTGTACAGAAATGATTACTCTTCTGGGAACTGCGGGGATGTTATGTTCCTTAGAAAACAAGCAGATGGGCACATCAGTGCTCAAAGTACAATAAAGATGAAAACATGAAGCTTTTCACAACATAATAAAGAAATATAACTGAGTCATACCAGAAGGTCTTGCAGTAAGTGAGTAATGACAGAAAGGGCAAAACATAAAAAACAGCACTTTCATTTTGCAATTCATTACTCATTAGTAATTGTTGCATCTGACTTACCTATCAATGTTTTATAGATATTTATTACATTCTTAGAGAAATTTCAGGCTTTATTGTGGAGTACAAGGACACACACACACACACACACATACACAAAGCTCTTTTACTTTATGTCAGGGTATTCATGTGCAACCTTTTCTTTGGGTTAAAATCCATGAACAGACCACAGGCCACGCTATTCAAGAGAATTTCCTTTTTATGTCCATTGAAGAGGATGAGTGAATGCATATGTACTCTCACAGAACATATCACCATCAGTCTGCTTTGTGGCTGCTATGACTCATCATTATTCCCTTTCTTTATGGTTAAATGTGAAAAATGCTTAAAAAAAGATAGTTGTACTTTCTCTTATACTGTGATGTTGCTGGTTTGTTAGCTGGGATGCAAATATTCTAAAACGTTTCCACAATCCTATTTAATTTAAGAAATGTATTTTTTAAATCATTTTGGCTTGAGATTTTCTTAAGATCAGAGATCTCAAGTAGAAGTAACACTATCCTCGTACTTCAGTTGCCTTTAATTGTACTTTATGACATTTTGGAAACAATCTGTATGGTAAAAAATAAATGAATGAAATATACAAGCAAAGCAAAAATAAAATTAATTACATCCAAGTATTTTTACACAACATAGTAATCCGGTTCAGTTCAAGATCCAATTTAGAATCTGTGACAAAACTTGAACATTATTTTCACAGAGCTAGCTATATAACCCGAATCTACATAAATTAAATATATTTGTACTCACTCAAATGTTCAGCTTGAATTCATTTATCTATATGATGTCAATAAACCGCAACTACTATTTTAGGAAACAGGTTAGGTGTAAATGGAATCGGTCATTCATTGCAATGTCAAATTATAATTCACTTCGATACAGTTGAACTCAGATTCAAATCCAAATACATTCATTTCAAATCAGTATGTTTGCGTAAAGTTCGCATCTAAATATGTTCGTTTAAATCCTGAAACTTCCAGTATGTGAGTCTGTGTTTTTCAATCTATTTCCAATATTCATTCACCTCAGACCTCGAAGGAAGCGTCCAGTGTTAAGCTGGCTCACTGGAGGGCGCTAACACGAAGCTGCAGGTAACTGGCAACAACTTGGGAAAGGAGGAGGCCATTCAATAGCCTGTTTTAGCCACTGTTAGCTAGCCCGGCGGCTAACGAGCAAGCTAAAATATCAATTGTGGCTTAATGACGCCTGTCCTGAATAGTGATGGCAAAGGAAAAGTGTTCACAAATCGAATCAGGTGAGTGTTGGACGCCCCATTAATTCACCACTAACAGTTTTGAATTTCCAGAGTTTGGAGTTGTGTACATCAGCTGGTGAGCTTGGCAACCAAGCGAAGCCAGACGCTAGGTAGCGTTAGCACGCTAGCAAGAGGCTAACAGCAAATATTTCTTTTCAGAACTGTATTACCTCATTGCCAGATTTCTACAGTCTGGGCCTTGTAAGAAGGCAGCACAGGTAAATTGTTATATTAATTTTATTTTAAAGTGGTATTATTGGTTTAAACGAACCGCGCTAGCCTGTCGGGCTAACTGTGTGTGTCTGTTGTTAGATTCTGATCGAGGAGCTGGAGGAGTATGAGGTAAGTTCAGCTGGACCTTTCTGTTCTTCTCCTGTGGGGTCTCCCTAATGTTGCCTATCTAAACCTGTCTGTGAGAAAGTCCGTGTATTTTTGGATCGCTGTTTAAAAAATGAGCGCGTCCTTTTGCCGAGTAGAAACTGTTAGCTCTGTGATATCTAACGGGTTGTTTTTAACTTTAGTTGGTTCCGCAACGATGGAGTTGGGACGGGAAGATATTCAAACGGAGCTTCCAAGACTGGGTGAGTCACAATTTTATTTATATTCTTAAATTAAAAGTGTATTGTTTTGTATTGTTTTTAATTGCTTGTTTTCTATTTAGCTTGTATCAGTTCTTTAAATTAAATTCGCAACTCGGCATATGCGAAAATGGGATTCGTTTATAATAAGGAGACAATATTCAAGATTTATTTTAATATAGGCCTGTTGATAAATAACTAAATGCTGGTTTCGCTATTGTGTGGGCTTGTGGGCTGGCAGTGTCGAAGCAATAGATTGTGATTGGCTTAATTCGACACAGAGACTTGTCTATCATCTTTACAAGCCAATCAAATCGCTGTTGTGTCTGCGCCCTATCCGGAAGAGTTGAAACGAACCGTTTGATTCGCTGTGAGTTCCCAAGGCCCGCCTTCTCCATTTCCACCCTGTGCCCTTTCGGTGGATTTTTGGCTTTATTTGAATCGTTTTTATGTACTTTCTTTTAGATTTCTATTGTGTTGAAAAGTAATTTCCTTTCAAAAAGCTTCTTTCACTTTTTGTACTCTCCATTTTTAACACGTCGCTGACACTGCGATTGCAGCGTCTTTTCCCACAATAACAATTTTCACACGTGCGTAAGCGCTTGGATATGGTGCATTCACTGGTCAGAAAAAAAGATGGGCTTCTTCGTTTTCAACCAGTCGACCAGGGTCAGTTAACAATAAAACCCAATTCCGGTCACCTCTAGTTTTAGCTGTTAACAAGTAAAACTTTTGTTTTCTGGTCATGTTTACAAATAGGTAATAAAAAGAAAGGAAATAAAGATAAGCACGAGTAGGTGTAAAATTTAGAAATTTAGAGAAGCAAGAGCATACTTACTCAGTCATTCACAAAGTTGATGCATTTGTTGACTTGTCATGGAGTGCAGCTGAGACAGGTGTTGCCTTATCGCTCATCCAGGTGGCTTTGAACCAGCACATTCCTGCAGACTATCTGCTTCAGGTGTGTCGGCGGATAGGCCCTCTGATAGAGAAGGAGATCCCACCTAGTGTTCCTGGAGTCCAAACGCTCCTGGGGCTGGGAAAGCAGTCGTTGCTTCGCACCACCAAAAGTAAGCCTGTGTTATTATTCTTCTATCGTTTGTGTTTTTTGTGCTTCACCTCTGCTGTTATTATTGAAAGTTTCTATCATATGTGTGTGATGAAGAGATTTCATTTCTGTATGTTTGTAATAATTGTTGGTTACATTTAGGTTGTACCCACAAAGTATGCAGCGGCTCAGCTGTGACTGCACTGCACAGAGGACGCCCACCTGAACCACCAGTTGTTATTGGGAATGTTCCTAATGTTGGTATGTAAACTATTTAGTCAGTGTGTACCTGCGCAGTTAAGAGTTTAAAAAAACGGAATGTTATGGTTATATTGTTATCAACATTATTACAATTTTCCTAAGATCACATGCTGAGATTATTACAATAAAAGGGTGGAGAGTGAGTGGAAGCAATAACTAGTTTTTCTGTATTATATAATTTATCAAAATCATTGATATAATAATTTATTACTTATATTAGCTTCTAATTGTTTAGCTTCATTTTGAAACTGAGAGCCTGTATCCCTGTGAGACTATCTCTTTAATGAAAACATTTGATAAATTTCTAGATTTGCAAACTTAACTTCTAAAATTCTGAACAGAGATGCTTCAAAGAATCTCTGCTTTATGGTAAATGAAGAAATTTCTAGCCGCATACATTCTGTCCGTTGGGACCTGTTTTAATGCAGCAAGTATTAAAATTAATACTTTTGGCGACTGCCCGTTGTTGAACCAATCCAAAGACAAATTACAGTCTGCAGAACAAACACACAAAAGCACACAGCAGTTGAAACCAGATATTGAGTCATGGAGTGATGAACACACCTGTATACCACAGCATTCCTAAGTCAGATATGAGGTCATCCGTCTGACACTGTCTCAATTGGGTCATGCAACACAAAAATCACTTTGTGTTATTATAGTAGCATAACAGACCCAGTGGCTGTAAAATCCAAATCTCCATTATTTTTTTTTTTTTAATTGTTGTGGCGAGAACATAACAATTTAAATACATAAAGTTTATCATTAAGTGATACCCTTAATGTATCACTTAATGCAGTGATACATTAAGTGGCTGCAACATGCATGTCATCGTTGATAATGTTTGTACGTTTACAACATGCGTCTGCATTTTGATGTGTGTTTTTGCTAAATAAATAATGTGAGGGTGTAATACTTTGTTTGTTATTGCCTTTGTTTTGGTTCTGATATGTGAATCTTTGGAGTTGAAAACACCTGCGTTTTTATATTTCTGTTGCCTTCTCATGATGAATCTACTGCGTTTTCACAAAGTGCCCATCATGGGTGCTCGCCAGGCCACGGGTACGGCTCGTTTCGGCCAAGTTCTGCCGTCTTCCTCCTACCAACACATGAAGATCCACAAACGGATCCTCGGCCACCTTTCTTCAGTTTACTGTGTGGCCTTTGACCGTATTGGTCGGCGAATTTTTACGGTGAGCACTATTTTCGCTCGCGTCGATATTTACACCGTGTTTCACCTAGATCAAGTTGGAAACAGTATTTTTCGTCTCGGTTTAGGGTTCGGATGACTGCCTGGTAAAAATCTGGGCCACAGACGATGGTCGGCTCCTGTCGACGCTCCGCGGCCACTCGGCGGAGATCTGTGACATGGCTGTGAACTATGAAAATAGTCTCATTGCATCTGCAAGCTGTGACAAAGTCATCAGAGTGTGGTGCCTGCGTACCTGCGCACCCATTGCCATTCTACAGGCTCATGCTGCTTCCATCACATCCATACAGGTGATGCCACTGTTGCATTAATCTTTGGAGGGGGAACGGTTACAGTATAAGTTGTAAGACATACACACTTTTTGAGACTAAAACCATCTTGTATGCTTTTAGTTTTGTCCTGCTGCCAAAGGAACGAAGCGATACCTTGCATCAACAGGTGCTGATGGTATGGTGTGTTTCTGGAAGTGGCACTCTCACAGTATGAAGTTTGAGTAAGTATTTGTGGCTCTATTCCAGTTGTCTGCACCTTTAGGTTCCTAAGAGACATTTTTTAATTCAGTCCAGCCAAATAAGGCTCACTTATGTGTCACAAATGTGACATGACCTTTTGACAGAGCTTTTAATTTTTTAATTAAACGTTTACTAAAATAAAACTCTTATTTTTAAAGAACCAACATTTTTATTTCTCTTTTTTCAAGGTTTTCAAATAAAGAAAAACGTAAACATTTTCTGATAATGAGAATAAATAAATTTTCTTCTGTGGGGTGTTGATATTATGTGGAGAAAAAAAATCTGATTTTCAAACTGACAAATAAATGGCTTAAATATATGTTACTGGTTCATTCAATGTTGTAGAAAGTAAATCCAAATAATCCATGAAAAACGGTTAACTTACATTTGTTGTTATTACAGCTGAATTTAAAAACATTATCTGAGCCAAGAATGGCTCAGATAATTAATGGCTCAATAAATACAATGAATAATAATAAAATAATGTAAATAATTTTTTTTAAAAATAACTAAAAATAAAATAATGGCTCAAGGAAATTTCAAAAAGCCACTTGCGGCAGGTTGCAGACCCCTGATCTATTCCAATATGTTAAACTCCGAAGTTTTATTTATTTAAGCTAAATGATCAACAATGTATTTGTCGTTTTTCAGTGATCAGCCAGTTAAGTTTGTTGAGCGGTCAAGACCAGGAGTCCAGGTCTCCACTTCCTCTTTCAGTAGCGGTGAGTTTATCTAAATGTTTCTTTACGTTTCATTGTTGAGGTGGGCTTAGTCTAATTGTTTAAAAAAAACAGATTGAATCCAGACCAGTTGGTATGAAGAAGGACTTAAAAATTTCTTTTGGGTCCAGGGTCTTCATGAGGGGAGCATGATGGGAGTGGCTGCTTATCTATGACATGTGGCCTGCATGAACCTGCAATGTTTGGTTCACATAGATAATGGGAAAGCAGAGAAGATGATCTTACTGCAAACTGTAGACCAATTAGCCTTATTTACTGTAACAATGTTGGTCCTATGGCTACTAAGTCCTGAAATAAACCACCTCTGTTCTCTAAAACAAGCAACAACAAAAAATGTGCCATGTTCAGCTGTTTTTACATAGATTGGTACATTAGCTGGGGAGGAGCACACACCTCCAAATTGCACATAAAGATTGGGTTCTGTGAGAATAATTAAAGTTTCAAGTTTTTTTAGGCAGAAATTTAAACATAAATAAAATATTCACACTTTCAAGGGGAAATGGCATTATGTTTAGCTATACAGAGACAGGTGGATGAAAACCCACAGCGTATGGAGTCTATAAAGTGCTTTTATAAAAATCACAGCTGAAATAAACGGCTGATTTGTGATAAAAAAATGTATTTCTTTTATCAAACTTGTTTAACGTCACATTATTTCACAACCATGCTTATAAACTCCCAGCCTCATGTAATTAGAGACTGGATAATCTTGCATTCTGCAATTCGTACACTCTTTATAATTTAGGATGTATAATTTAATTTAAGAAATTAACCCCTTAACTGGCAATACCAAAATCACCAAAAGCTGCTGTTCTTGAACAATTTGGAGTACATGCAAAAGCTTGGTCTCTTTATGAAGATGACAAGCTACATTTTCTATTTTTTCAGTCAAAAATACTTTAACTGTAAGTAGTTTGTAGCTATTACGTTTGTAACACAAAGAAATTGAAAAAGTTTGCTTCACCCAGATTTTTAATTTTTATTTCTTGTAAATGCACATTGAGTGTTGAATGTATGGACTGCAAAATACAATAAATCTGTAGAATAAAGTATTCTGTTCGTGGATTTCAAGACTGATCAAGATAGCATAAAAAGAAATATCTTTTTGGACATGTTTATTTTTGAGGATGTACAACATAATAAATGTCCAAGTGTGCCACTCAGAGTCTCCATTTGGCGTCTCCAAATGGCACACTTGGACAATACAAACTTCAAATGACTGTAACTCCTCAGTGCCTCAACATACAGTCATCAATGAGGGCTCTAATGAAAGATAATGACCAGAGGAATCCTCAGACACATTATTACTTATAGTGGAAATTACCAAGCCCCTCTTTACCCCTCCCCCCGTACTCTAGCAGTACGATGACCCTCCTCCCCCCCGGCGGTACAATGAACCCCCACCATGCGCGCTCTTACAGTACGCATGTTTTTTAAATTGATGTATATGTCTTTAATTTAAATGCTTGTGTGTGTGGTTTTTTTGTCTCTTTAACTTTATTGTGTTTTCTGTTATTAGGCGGCATGTTTATGGCTACTGGCGGCACAGATCACATGATCAGGGTCTACTACCTCGGTGCAGAAACTCCGATGAAGGCGTCTGAGCTGGATGCTCACACCGTAAGAAACAACCGTAGTTTTCTCATCTTTTTATTGTGTTGTCTCATTAGTCTATTGTGACTAATTTTGATTCTTGCCCACTGCTTGTGTTTCTAGGATAAAGTTGTGGTTGTCCAGTTCAGCAACAATGGTGACAGGTAAGAAGTTAAGTTTCAGAGACAGATTTTCATTGTATTTCTGTGGTTTATCTGACGGTTTATTGTATGTATTTCCAGCCTTAGGTTTGTGAGTGGCAGTCGTGACGGCACAGCGAAGATCTGGCATTTTCAGCAACAAGAGTGGAAAAGCATTACTTTAGACATGACTGCAAGGCTTCCTGGGTAAGAAGTATATTAAATATAACAAATGCTCTGAACAAAATTTTTGTTATTTTAATGTTTCATGTCTTTCCGTTAGGACTTCTGCTACTAATGGGGACGATAAAACCAAGCTGGTGGTGACCATGGTTGCCTGGGATCGCATCGACAGCACCGTCATCACAGCAGTTTCCAACTATATGCTCAAAGTGTGGAGCACCACCTCTGGCCAGCTTCTGCATGTTTTGTCTGTAAGTAGCCAAAATATTTTAATCCTGCGGATCCTTTGGGTTGTTTGGAAAACGTCACGTAGCCGGCAGTTTTCAGCAAGTTTTCATTATGTGTCTACTGCCTTCTTTAGGGACATGATGATGAAGTATACGTACTGGAAGCCCACCCCTTCGACCCCCGCATTATGCTGTCTGCAGGCCATGATGGCAACATTTACATCTGGGACCTGAGCAAAGGAGTCAAGATAAGAAATTTCTTCAACATGGTAACTGACCAACTTAGAGAGTTGTTACCCCTAGTAATCATGTGTTTATTAGCATTTGATTAATGTTGGTGTCTTCTTCCCAGATTGAGGGCCAGGGCCACGGAGCCATTTTTGACTGCAAGTTCTCAGCCGACGGACAACATTTTTCCTGCACAGACTCACATGGGCATTTACTCATTTTTGGCTTCGGCTGCAGCAGACCATACGAAAAGGTATCAGCCTGTCGACTCGTGATCTGTGACTTCCTCTTTCATGGAAACAGGAAAACGGAAAAGTTTGGATGGCTGATTTTCTGCTGATTCTCATTTGAATGAAAATGTAGTAGATCTCGCAATATGCACACATGTCATACTTTCGTACACAGAATATTATTCTGACGAGTGTTGAACAATTAGTGTATTTTTTAAGAAAAAAATAAGTAAAAAAACAGAGGGGTATAGCTGAACAAATCCAAAAGTTGCAAAAGTTAGATGGTGGTGGGGTAAAGTAAGCCCATTGCAGTAAGCAATTAATCGCATGGTAAATTAAACTGAGCTCAATAATTTTCATTCTTATGACTAATATTTTTTGAAAGCTAAGTTTGTGTATAGAGACATGATAATCTATTTTATATATGATTTCGGTTGTGTGCTTTTTACTTCCACTTTATTTGTTTTTGGTTGTTGTGTTTTATGTTAGATATTTAAAATGTCTTCCAGTTCCAGTGTGCTGTACAAAATTAGAGTTTATTAGTCTTTGATAGGGTGGACTTATGTAACTATGCTACTACTAATGCATTACTTGAAAATAGTCTCAAAACAACAATAACAGTAGATGTCAAACAGCAGCAACCTTTTAAATAATTTTTTTATATATATATATATATAAATAACGGATTTGGCATTTTTATTTGAAGTCCACACTTAATATAAATACAAAGTGGAAAATGTTTTTTTACTGTTACTGTTTTCTTGTTGTTTTTTTTTTTACCAGAAGTCATATCATTGTCAGGACATTCGTCATAATTATGGCAAGTTTTCCCGATCTCTTGTTTTCTCTTGATTCCTTGAAGATTCCAGACCAGATGTTCTTCCACACGGACTACCGGCCTCTCATTCGGGATTCCAATAACTACGTCCTGGACGAGCAGACGCAGCAGGCCCCCCATCTTATGCCGCCCCCCTTCCTCGTAGACGTTGATGGAAATCCTCATCCTCCTAAATACCAGCGGCTCGTCCCAGGAAGGGAGAACTGCAAGGAGGAACAGCTGATACCTCAGCTCGGATACATGGCTAATGGTAAAAAATAAAAATAAAAAAATCACTAATCACTGAAAACTTTCCTGATGCATCAACAGTGGGTTAATTTAGGGGATTTGACTGCCAGAGTTTAACCAGTGTTCTGCTCCGTTAGGTGACGGAGAGTTGGTCGAGCAGGTACTCGGACAGCAGACGGCAGAAAACGGCGAAAACCTTTTGGACAATCTCATCAGACAGCTGCAGAACGAGCAGGATGAACGGCAGAACGCAGAACAGTCCGACGGAGAAATGGGTCAGTTCTTCCTCTTTACACACTCGCAAGCAGTTTGTCGGATACTTTCACTCTTAACTTGTAAAAAAATGACTCGAACTCTAAATGAATGAATGCTTTAGCAGCCGTCGAGGCGGAGGTGGTGGCCTCTTCTCCCGGGGCAGAACCTCGCCGAAGCGGCCAGGTGGACGGAGTGTGGCAGATGCAGCATAACTCCCTCCGCAGTCAGGTTGCCACGGAGAGGGACTTGCTGGCGTGGAGCCGCAGAGTGGTGGTCAACGAGGTGCCTCATGGGACGTTCAGGTGAGCCGGGTGTATTTCTGAGGAATTATATGTGATGGACGATCACTAGGTATCATATAATTGTGAAACTGAAGAAAAATGTTAGTCTAATTCAAAAGATTACAATCAAATTTGGTCTATTCCACATATCTAACCTTAAAAATAATAGCAAGAAGGAAGTTGCTGTTAAATGAAGCTGTTTTTCTGTCAATATGTAAGCTGTGAATCAAAACATGGAGGTGGCAGCATCATGCTGTGGGAATAGTTTTCCTTATGATGAAGCTACACTGGCATACATGAGACGTCTTCCACTTTAGGATTGAGCTCAGGGGGCCGCTCAAAGTCCTTCAGAGGTCCTCAGATGGCCCCCAGGCCGCACTTTGGACACCATGGATGCTTTAACTTCTACTTCATTGTCCTGCATTATTCTGTGTTGCGGTATCATTTAAAATCCAAATTGAAGTTGTAGTTGTAATTTGGCAGACAAACAAGGGTTACGAATATTTTTGCAGGGTACTGTGTTTTAAATAAATATTTTAATTCTACAGACAATGTCTTTTTTTTATTTTAATTATTATTATTTTCCTTAGAGTCCTGGAGGAATGCAGACAAGCTAAAAGTGACATGGAGTGTTCTCTGTACAACGCAGAGAGGAGAAAGAAACCAGTAACCTGCATCCTCAATGTACGCTGTACCTCCAGTCCACTTTGTTCCCGACTCAGAACAGACAACTACTCAAATCTTTTCATTAAAAAAATATTTTTATTCATATTTTAAATTCACTAGAGCGATACTCTCAGTTCCCGTCTGCGTTCCCTGCGCCCAGCCAAGAAAAAGCAGCAGCGGCACTCCTATCAAACCCGGTCCGCTCAGGTTCGCCGGCCCGGAACCAGAAGTCGAAATCCCAGCAACAGGCGGAACTCGGAAAGTCAGATGGACTCGGGCAGTGGAGACGTACGTCTTTCTGTTCAGCACATCTGAACCGGACATAAAGAATTTGTATTCGCAGCAACATTGAAAATTAAAGCTGAAAATATTTTGCGTTTTCAGGAAGCAGAGCAGGCAGAGCATTCTGATGGCTCCTCTGAAGATGAAGCCCGGTGGCAGAGCGAAAGTAGCTCCAGGTAAACATGCTTGACTGAGCAGCGTTTTTCCAGCTTTCCCATCATTCAACTGACATCTCCCATCTGGGGTTTACAGCGACTCTTCCAGTGAATATTCCGATTGGACGGCTGATGCCGGGATCAACCTCCAGCCGCCAAAGAGGCCGACCAGGAGGCCTGTCCCCCCTGCAGGTTACAGCAGCTCAGAGGAGGAAGAGGGCGGCGATGAGACCAAGGAGGCGAAGAAGAGGGAGAATGAGAAGAAGAAAAAACCCAAAGAAACTAAACAGGTGAGCACTAACGAGACGTGCTGCTGTGGCATTTACTGTAAAATTCTCTTTTTTGAAAAATAAATAAATAAAAAACGTGTTTCTGTGGTTTATTCAGAAACCCACTTCTTCTCTGGCCGGGCTTAACGCAGAGGAGTGGCTGCCGCCGTCATGGATAATGGACACCATCCCTCGTCGCTCTCCTTTTGTCCCACAAATGGGAGATGAAGTGAGATCTTTTTCCCTGATGTTGAACAAAACCACACATTGCACTGCTCACACAATTAATTAAAGCCCCCCCCCTTGTCCAGCTCATCTACTTCAAGCAGGGCCATCAGGCGTACGTGCGGGCCGTCCGCAGAGCCAAGACCTACAGCGTCAACATCCAGAAGCAGCCGTGGAACCGGCTCAACCTCAGGGTGAGGATTCTTGGAGACAGCAGATATTTTTTCTCAAATTTCTGAGCCTGACATTTCAGCCTCCTTTGAGCTTTTGTTGATTTAAAAAAAAAAAATATTATTTTCTCTGTTTTACCTCACAAAACATGTTCATGTTTGAAATTTTTAATAGAAGTTCACCATGCAGAGCATATACGACTCTGTTTACTCCCGATAATTGAACTTAACTTCAAGATGCCATTAAGATGTATTGCATATTTTTTTTTCTTTTACTTCCTCAGGACCAGGAATCTGTGAAAGTGGTTGGAATCAAGTACGAAGTGGGACCGCCCACCCTCTGCTGCCTAAAGCTGGCATTTTTGGACCCAGTCTCAGGGAAGATGACCAACGAGTCGTTCTCCTTAAAGTGAGCAATGAAAGGCGCTACACGCAGCTCCTCTCAAAAAATATTCACACACCTCAAATTTTACCCACTATAGCCACACAATTCAATGTATTTTGTTGGATTTTTATGTGATAGACTATCATAAAGTAGGGCAGTAATTGGAAAATGGAGATTAAATGGATAAAAAACTGATAAATACAGTGCAATTAGTTTCCTTGACAGGAAGTTGGGGCTTTTGGAATGATGACTTAGAGAAAGCCATACGTTGTCTTCTTTAGGAGACACAGCAAACATTTGATACATTAATGAAGGATTAAAAAAAAAAAAAGAAAGCCGCACTTATCAGATTATCATTTGGAAATATGTTGAAATCATTTAACATTTTCCGTCACTTAAAATCTCATTAAAAAACACTAAGGTTTCTGTTTTCAACATGACATGAAGTCTGAAAAAGTTCAAGAGGTATAAACGCTTAACACTGTGTAGCATCAACAGCTGATTAAAAGCCACAATAAATGTCAGGATCTGTATTTCACTACCTTCCCCCTCCATGTTTCCAAGGTATCATGATATGCCAGACGTCATTGATTTTCTGGTGCTGCAGCAGTTCTACAACGAAGCTAAAGAGCGCAACTGGCAACCAGGTTTGTTTGTCCCCATCAGATTATTTATTTATTTATTTATTTCTTCAAATAGGTTTACAATTAATTTGTGTGGATCCCAGTATTTAACAAACACTTGATCCCCTCTGCAGGGATGAGGTTTCGTAGTATTATTGACGACGCCTGGTGGTTCGGATCTGTGGAGGACCAGGAGCCGCTGCAGCTGGAGTATCCTGACAGCCTCTTTCAGTGCTATGCAGTGAAGTAGGTCTAATGTGCACAGCTGCTGGAAGAGCGCTCCGCTCCAAAGCCATGTTTGTCTTTGCTTGGATAATTTCAAACGTTAACACAGAGCTGTGTTTTATCGCACTGACTCAGGTGGGATAATGGTGAGCGGGAAAAAATGAGTCCCTGGGACATGGAGCCTATTCCAGAAGAAGGTTGGTGATTATTTATCTGTTTACTGTGGAAACCAGATGTTGTTATAGGCATTTTTAAAAAAACGCATAACATTTATTTTCTTTGACTGAATCGGACTAGACTTTTTTCATTTTAGGTTATGTAGGACGTTTGCTAAATGCCAAAATAAGTGAAACATATAAACATATTTTTGTAACTTTCTCTAAACACAAATTTACATACACAAAGATTAATATTATTATGCATTTCCTAGGAACATAGTGCTATTTTATTGCACAGTCAAGTAACTGTTACCTTCAGTTGTTAAAAAATGTTACAAGTTTCACTTATGACTTGAAAGAAATTTTACGTCACAATTTGACACCTGGAAATTGGGGCTCTGTCTCTTTAAGAAGCTCCAATCCTCCAGGTAATGTTTTCGATGAGAGAATTACATAAGACATGTTTCGTACATAATAATCCCAAAACCCATTTAAAAAAAATTTAAATCCCAGATAATGTCATCATGGCTTTGTAATCTTGTAATAGGTAAATGAAGAACATTTGATTTATCGTCCAAAAAGTGAGATTAGAATATTTTGCATCTCAACAAGTTCCATTTCCAGATGTTTGAAGGTGACGCATTCATTTGTTCTATCGAATAGTCCGAAATATAAAGCACCGTAGAAATGAACAGCTGATGTAAAACAGTGAAAAAGGTGCGTTCTGTGATCCAGAGACGAATGTGTTTCAGTGGAAATGTTTGTAAACCCCAGAGCAAAAGCAAAAGACCAAAAGATTCTGGCTGATTAGCCGCTACTCTAAAAGTAACATAAAATGTTAGATTGCAGTTTTGTGTATATAGATGGTATCTTATAGGGAAGAATATCATGTGGAAATATTGAAACAACATCTCCAGACATCATTCAGGATCATAATTAGTTAGAGTGGCATGAATATTTATACGTCTGATATTTTGTTTTGGTTTTTTAAATGATTATTTTTGGGTGATTTCCATCAGCTGCTTTGCCAGAAGAAGTGGGGGACGGCGTAGAGGTTTTGGAAGAAGAGCTTCAAGCTCTACTCTACCGACCCCAGGAAGGAGAATGGGGGGCTCACACTCGAGACGAAGACTGTGAGCGGGTCATCGACGGCATCGATCAGCTTCTTAGGCTTGGTGAGCCTTCAAGCAGTTCTGACGTTACAGAAGCATCTTCCATAGCTTTATCTGATCTTAAACCGGTTTGCGCACAGATGTAGCGAAGGCTTTTGCCTCACCTGTGAACCTCCAGGAGTACCCCCTTTACTGCACCGCCGTGGCTTACCCCACTGACCTCAGCACCATCCGCAGACGGCTGGAGAATCGCTTCTACAGGTGAAGAAAAAGAAAAGTTCAGGTTTTACTGTGAATACAAAGACCCTCTGAGTTTCTCGACTGACGTATTTTTCTGCCACAGACGGATCTCTGCGTTGATGTGGGAAGTGCGATATATTGAGCACAACGCTCGCACTTTTAATGAACCCCAAAGCCCGATTGTAGCAGCTGCCAAGGTGGTTACTGATGTTCTTCTCCACTACATTGGGTAAGATGACACTTAAAAAAAAACAAAAAAACGTCTTAAGCACATCCTATGTTGTTATAGCTTCTTAAAAAGTTTGCAGTTTTGAGCCTTCAAAATAATAAAAACGTCTAGAATTTCCATACTAGGTCATAAACAACAGATCGTTTGGTCTTGCATTGATTTTTAGTTTTTCTGTCACCTTTTTTTTTTTTTTTTTTTTTTTGCATTTGGTTGTTTTGTGGTTACGGTAACATGTTATTTTACACTTGGATCAAACTATAAGGCCCATAATGCAGGACAGCAGAAAGTGCCAATGAAAAATGTTGTTTGTTGTTGATTGTTAATGATGCGCACAACTGAACCAAATTAAAGATGGAGTCTGCAAAACAGGTGTGAGTTTTTACTTAAAATATTCTGTTCATATTTAACATCTGAGTTACTTATTGCTGAGTTTCCGGTTGATTCTGAGCTGGATTGAGTTCATTGAACTCCTAAACATTGAGACAACTTGTTGCATGATTTGTTTCATCACTAACTGCATAAAAGATGCTAAGCTGTGGACATAGGCCTATTTTGTCCTCGGTCATTCAAAAATGTGTTCTTAGTTCTGATTATTGTACCTATAGAAACGTTTCTATGCTACTCTCCTTGTTAATATAACCTCTCCTAGTACTTTCATTGTGGGAAAGTTTGTATTTACTGAGGTTTGCCATAAAAACACAGATTTCCAACCTGTTGTTTAAAATAAAAAAAGCAAAATATGGCAAAAATTCTGGTTTAAGTAATTTTTTTGTGAGTAATAAATTCACTTGATCTGTGGCGAGGCATTAAAAACTACTGTTGAGTGACAGTCTCGTATATGGAAACCTGACTAAAGTTGGTTAAATACAAATGTGTTTATATTTGGAAACAAATTCAACATGTGCACTACATTGTGCTGATCTTTTTACACAAAATCTCTACAAAATGCAGTGAAGTTTATGGTTTTAACGTGAGAAAATGTGTAAAAAGTTGAAAGAGCATGATTACTGTATGACACCTCGGATTTCTTCACCTGCTTTTCTCATCAGAGACCAGAGCTGCGCTGACATCTTGGATCTGTATCACAAGATGAGGTCCGAGGTCAGCAGTGGAGGAGAAGCTGAGGTAACATGTCTCCTTCATGAAACAAGTGCTATTTTTCTCTTAGGTTTGTCTTTTCGCACTGACTTTGTTCTTCCTTCACAGATCGACATCGACGTGGACTCTGACACTCCAGGGACATCGGCAGGACACCGGGTAAAAACTAGAATAGTTCTCCTAATACGATGTTGGACTTTTTGATGTTAAGCGTTTCAGTGACGTTAATTTGGTTTCTTCTAGGGGAATCAGCCAAACTCTAAGAAGCGGGGCGTGGATTTTGACGTGAAAGCCTGGCGAGGTCATTGCCGAGAGCTGCTGCGCCGGATGTTGGCCTCCCCCGACTCTGGGCCGTTCAGGCGGCCTGTTGACCTCTTTGAATATCCGGTAAAACTCCCAACGACCAACATTTGAAATTAAGCTGGATTTTTTTTTTTTATGAGAATACAACTTAAAGCATGTCGTAACTGCAAAATTACACCTACTCAGGACTACCGAGACATCATTGACACGCCCATGGATCTGGGCACAGTGTCGGAGACGCTGGTGGCTGGAAACTACGAAAATCCCATGGAGTTCGCCAAAGATGTGCGCCTTATTTTCAGCAACTCTAAAGCTTACACACCTAACAAGAAATCACAGGTAAAGCAGGCCAAACGTAGGAGAAATTGGAACCTAGTAAACATAAACACAGAAGTATCTAAAGTCTAACATAGTACTGACTACGTATGATGATCTTTTCTGTCTAGATCTACGCGATGACTCTCAACTTATCTGCCTATTTTGAAAAACACATCATCTCCATCATCTCTGACCACAAGTCTGCCGTTCAGAACGAACGGCGCACTCGTCAGAGACTGAGCTATAGAAACAGGTTGCACAATGGAGGAAACTCCCCACGAAATAGTCCATCTCCGAGGTACAGAGTGACCTTCCTCTAAAAGTCCAAACAAATTGTCTTTTTTATTTTGATTTGTTGACTGGAACAAATTGGAATATTTGTACTCTATAAGCAAAGGAAAGTAAGGAGATCCCAGCTAATCCCCCACAAATTTTTTTTAGGTTTCTCAAACATTCAGGCACCCTGGTCTTTTATGTGGCTATTAATGATTTCTAAATGCTGTTTTTATTTTTACTTATAGCCCTAAAGGGAAGCACAAATCAGGGAAAGTGTCAAAGCTCAAAAGATCCTCGGCCTCTACGAAGAGGAGTTCTCAGAGAAGCATTCAAGGTATGATAGCGCTGTTGCGCTTTGCTGGGTTTTATTGCTCCTTTATCCTGTTTTTATATTTGCAGCTTATATTTAGTAAAATAATGAATGAAGTGCATTTTGTTGGGTTGCTGCCATGAGTCTAACAAACTTGAGCAGCTCTGCACAGCAGCAGCAGGTCTCCTGAGAAAGACCTCGCTGCAGCAACCAGAAAGGGGCGGGGACGGACCACTGTCAGTCTCATACCTTATTTGGAAATGGGACCATTGCACTCCGGAAGTGAAGGGGGCGCTATTATTCGCAGTATCCTGTTTTAATTTTCTTTTAAAATCTGTGATATATTTTCACCTTTGGGAAGGATTTTCACTCTCAGCATGTATTTGATCTTCTCTCTTTTATTTACTTCAGCGCAGCTCACAGTTCTTAACAAATTCTGTAGCTTTCGGTGTACTTCTAAATCTGCTCCTTTGGGCCTGCTACTGCCTTTAGTGGCATGGGGGTGGTAACACAACTAATCTAATTACATTACTAAATCAGAATACCGCAAAGTCTTTATTATTTACTATTAATTTCTGCATTTCTGGCACCGTAAAAGATCAATTATCTTATAAAACACCATATTTTTTCATTTCTTTAAGTATTAAGGAAATGACTCTGTGGGCGGGCAACCCGGGCATGAGTAGAACGCAGAAAAATTGTAACATGATATAAAAAGACATGGTGACATAAAGCACGGTTGACCACAGGCCGTACTTCTGTATGAACACATGTCTGTACATGGGGAATTAAGTGTTTCATCTTTTAAATTTCTATTCAACAACCTAAGAGGTTCTTTTGTTATATTTTACATCCAAGTTTAATACTTTGAGAAAACAACCACAATTTTATATTTAATTAGTCAGTATGAATCATTGGGCGATCAGTGAGGTCAATCAACTTTAGATTAACTCATTCATTAATCTGTTAATTAATCTTATCTGTCACTTTAAGCCTCAGAATACATTAGTTTCTGGTTGTAATGTGAGAATACTATTGTAACACATTTTATTCTTCAGTGAAGTGCTTCCATGTGCATTTACTAATTATTGGTAATTGTTATTGTGCAGTTCAGCACAGCAGCAGTGTAGCAGAGGAAGAGGAGTCCTCGTCTTCTTCAAGTTCAGAAGAAAGCTCGGAGAGAATAAATCAGGGGCCTCAACGACTGACCCGCAGCCAAGCGACTCCTGTGAAGAAATCTGGTATGATGAGCATTTGGTTTGAGAGCTGTCATTCTTTCAGCTTCATGTCAAATAAACTTTGCGGTGCAGGATTGACCTGTCACCTCCTGGCTGTTGCTTTAGGGTACCGCCGCAAGCTGCATCTGAGTAACGGCTCCAGACCGCAGCTGCAGCGCGGTCAGGAACCGCTAGAGTCTGACGACGATGACGAGGAGCGGTGCTCTGGCTCCAACAGCTCCTCCTCAGAGTCCTCCTCCACTTCCTCGTCCTCCTCGTCCTCCTCTTCGTCCGACAGCGAGAGCAGCTCAGACTCCGAGGTAGAGAAGTACGCGGAGGGTGGGGGCGATCACGACTACAGCAAAGCCCCGTGTCTGTCGGTGCGTCTCTCGGCGAAGGGAAAGCTGGCGGCCTCAGGGAAACGGAAACTGATGGGAGTTCAGGACGTGGCCCAGAGGACTAAACGAGCACGGGTGCAGCTTCCTGCGAAGGAGGAGGAAGAGGAGGATGAAGACGAGGAGGAAGAAAAAGAAGAAGAAGAAGAGGAGGAGGAAGAAGAGAACCAGCCACATCAACAGGAGAATGTAAGACATGTTGAGGAAGAAGATGAAGAGGAGCTTGAGGAGGAAGAACCTGATGAGGAAGAGGAAGAAGAGGAAGGTGAAGTCTCTGAGATACAGAGAGTAGCATCATCATCAGCAGCAGCTAGGGGTCCTAGAGGCGGCCTGGGTAAACCTGGGCGTGTCAGCACACGGAACCAGGGCCGCAGGACGGTCGTCTACAAGGACGAGTCGGACGACGACGGCCAGGGGTCAAAGGACGACCCTCTCAACCTGGGCATGTCCCGCTCAGGACGGGTGCGGCGCATGACCGAAAAGGCCCGGGTCAGCCACCTCATGGGCTGGGGTCACTGACCGCCTCGCACCTCCTCAGACCTCAGTCAACACAAACTCTTCAATGCCAGGAAAACATCAGGGATTTTTTCTTTTTCGTTTCTTTTTTTTGTACAGGTGTGTGTGTGTATATACTATATAAATATCTATGGTTCTGTTTATCTGGACTCGCTGGTGCTCATTTACTGTTGCCACGGATTTTTGCTCCCTGGATAACAGAGCTAGTGTTCAACACAGACCCTCCCACAGCTGGACTAACTCACCTTCAGCCTTACTACTCTCCTGCTCCTGCTCCTCCTCCTCCTCTTCGTCACGTTCGGAGCTAAAACACTAGGCGATCTCTTCGTCGCCCCTCACACCTCTTCACCTACTGTTCACCAAAGAACGATGTGAAGATGCCAAATACACGGTGCTCGTATTGTTTGACTTGTCGTGTTTGATGGAAAACGATCCAGCAGCAGTCACTCGTTCATTCGCCAACGACACGAGGCGCCAACATGGTCCAGGGTTCCTACAGTCTGGAAAAGTCTGGAATCTTTTTGAATTATTCTCCAGGTATTGGAATGGGATGAAAAAATAAAACGGAAGGAAGAAATCTTTATTAAAAATTGCTTTAAAGTTGTTTCCCTTTCCATGGTTTACTTCTCTACTTCATTTCTTGTCTGTCCTTCCTTAATTTTCCTACCTTTCTACCTTGTGCCCTTCCTTCCTTGTTTGTAGCCTAATTTCTTTTCTCCCTCGTATCCTTCCCATGTTTTGTCTTTGTGTCCTTCCTCCATTATTTCTCCTATCCCTCTTTTTCCTGTCCTTCGTTCTTTCCATCGAGTCAATGATTTTCAAAGGTTTTTATTTTTTAAATCCTACCCTATGGGAAAAGGTCAATACCATAAATTCAAGTTATTCTTTTTCTTTTCATCTTTTAAAACAAGAATTGAAATCTGAATTTTGAAATTGTGAAATTTTAAATGGGAAATGTGTAGGAACCCTTATAATGTGTCTCGTCATCTGATTTTTTTTTTTTTTTTTTTTTTTTTACTACATGGTTTGCAGCTTTCAGGGGTCAAGCAATACCTGGGAAATAATCAGTAGGAAATTTCACCTTTGCATCCATGATCTGTGAATGTTGAATGTTTTTATTTTCCCCTGCTTCTCTTTTTCTT
The DNA here is from genome assembly GCA_903066825.1 of Alfaro cultratus. Lineage (NCBI taxonomy): Eukaryota > Metazoa > Chordata > Actinopteri > Cyprinodontiformes > Poeciliidae > Alfaro > Alfaro cultratus. Next base: position 3,286 of record CAEFZX010022509.1, on the reverse strand, counting down.
TTCTTTTTTTTTTTGAGCACCATTTTTATGGTCTGTTATTGCGTAAAATATGTTAAGTTTTTCTTTTAGGAAAATACCTTTTATTTTTATTACTATTATTTCCTGATTTGTGTGAAAAAAAACCACTCCATCCTTTATTTGTGTGCTGCATCTAGTCGTTGCTCCTTCTGCCAAAGCAGATGGGTCCTTCACAACTCTTCCACGTAAATATTTATTTTATTTTATTTTTTTTGCTATTTTATTACGCTTGTTTAATTTTGTTTGCTATGTTAGTAGTGATAAGGAACAGATATTTGCACATTTACCTTCTCCTCGTGGCAGCTGAGTAATAAAGAAAGAAATTCGACATAAAACCTCATATTTGTGTTAAACTGTGCCAGCAAATTTTTATTTTTGATTTAAGTGAACAATTTAATAAGACTTTACTATAATTGTTTTGCAACCTGAGGATGATTGAATTTTTAATTTGGATTTTTTTATTATTATTATAATTATTTTCCAGAATTCCAATCGGTGTGGCTTAGATTTTGTGTATGATCTAAAATCACCTCGATTATTCCTCTTTATTTCTATTTTTGTTTGTTTCTTTTTGCTTCAATGTTTACATGAAATTGTGCGCTGTCATGTTAGCAGCCTTTAAAGCAGAGTCCAGTCAGGAGAGATCTGGATAAGATGACACAGGCTCTCTTTTCAGCACCGGGTGCATAAATCCAAACACACTTCCTCAGCCCTCAACGTGTGGTTGTGAGTGAGAGCGGGGCGCTTTGTTCTCATCGGGTTTCTTCGAAATCAAACACAAATTCACGTCGACACGTCGGGCGTCTCCAGCAGCAGCATTAACTCGTGTTTTTGAGATTATTTTGGTGGACTGCAAGAAGATTCTGATTTCACTTCTTTTTAATAGATGGAGCTTAGCATTGCCTCCAAGCATCAGATTAGATGACGACGAATACAATGTTCTGCTGTAGGTGGAAACAAAAAGGCTTACGTGACAATGTTTTATATGAATGTTTTGATTGTATGTGTTTTGTTTTTGGGTTTTTTTTTAAATAAAACTGTTGAATTTCCTAAAGAAGATCTCGATCATTGCTTGACATCCAGGATTTTTATGGTATCGAGCTGAAATGTGTGTGTAAACCCAGCTGCAGCTCGAAGGAGATGGTCAGCTAAGGTTGACTCATCTGTTTCTTCTACAATTGAAAATCCACTGGAGTGCTGGAAGAAAATAACAAAAAAAATAAATAACACTGGATCTGTCAGTTGTACTATGACACGAACAGATAAACTTGAATGTACTCTTGGTAGCAGCGTTAATTCTCTGAAAGCAGAGGGTGAGTCAGCCGAGGAATAAACAAAATTACCCCGTGACGCACTTTGAGCCGCCACACATACTGGTAGCAGAGCTGGGAGATGATTGGAATTAGCGTGGATTCATACATAAAGAAAGGTCAGAGTGAAGATCTGTCTGGAGGAACGCATCAATAGAAATGCTGACCTTTAATTTCAAAAAGGAGTTTTTAATGTTACTTGCAAATGCAGCAGATGTTGAACATCTGGCAAATTATTCATGAAAAGTATATTTTTTAGAAATTCAGTTGCAGAAACTGGTGATTTATCAGACTGACCAGCATACATTGACTCATTGCTGGTATGAATGTTTATTTAAAATAGGGCTTTCAGTAATTAACTTGAACATTTCATCTTCCATAAATACATGTACAACAAACAACACTACTTGGGTGAATAAGTTTTGATTTATTGAAGATTTTCTCTGATCGACACAAGGCTAAAATTATAAAGGTTCAACAATACTTTTCTCCCCTCAACCTCACTTTTTGATGGAAGTGGCAGAGTTCATTTAAATTTGTCTAGTATTCATTTTACAGGCAGTTTCGGTGTCTGTTTGGGATCGTTGTCCTGCTGCTAAGTTCAAGTTCATTTCACATAAACTGATAATCTCAGACTAAAAAGAAATTAACTGAAAATACTCAAGAACCACCAAGGTCCAAAGATGCTGGAACACTAAAGTAAACTCTGTCTTATTGACAACCCAAAAAAAAAAAAAAAAAAAGAAAGATGCTAAATAAAGTGCAGTGTAACCAAACCAAAAGCCTCGTGTGGAAAAGGTTTTCAGCTACATCTCTGAGGTATTTTGGAGGAGTTCATGGGACAATTTCAAACCCAAAATTACTGCAGCAAATGTGATTGGTGGTGGAAGCATGATGCTGAGGGGTCTGTTTCAACACAAATTGTAATCGGGTGCTGGAGGATGTAATATTGAAGATGGAAATTCACAGTCTACCAGATTGAGAGTGGTCAGAAATATGTCAAAGGTTATTGACTTCATAAAATCAAACTTGTGCATCCAATTCAGTTGATTTTTAAAAAAATCATTGTTTATCATTACTTCTCCATTTAAAAAAGGTTCAAATTCACCAATAAAATATCAAATTTATTGATTGGAACTGTATGTGTTGGACTTGACGTGCAGTGGAATAACTACAAATGCATATAGTGTCACCTTCTACAATAAAACCCAATGAATAAATATTTTATGTATTAATTATTTATTTTTCTTTGCCTACTCTAGGAGCGCCCCAGTTTATCTGTCTGGAACATTTCCTGCATTTCATCTGAACATGCTGCAAAGTACCTGAGCTGCCCCAAAGCAGGGCTGTTGCAAATTAAGATGATTACCCAAACAACAAACCTCCAAGCTTGAGGAAATAAAACAGTTGGCTAAACATGTTCCACTGAGAGAAGACACCAGACACGGAGCAGCTGTGTTACATTTATTAACACAACGACAACAATTTGAGCGTCTAGATTTCATAACAGGAATATCTGAGTGTCTTTACTGCAAGAACAGTTTCTCAACGACACATAACAAACCCCAAAGATAAATACGACCATATCGAAGCTACAAGGGGAACAACTTACACACAATATTATCATTATCAATAGTGAGCTGGAGGATCACAAGCATGTCAAACACTGTCAATACTCAACAATACTTAAGTGCATTTACATTGTGCTTCAGTGTCAGTGTGGGTACCTACCTGCTCTAACCTGTGCTTCACTTTGTCTTTTTTGTTTTGTAGATGTTAATCACAAACACTAAACACGAGTGCTTTGCACACACACAATGAGACAGTGCTGGAACCGACGGCTGCACTTTAATTCTTTTTTCCTTTTTTTTTTTTTTTTTTTTTTTTTGGACAAGACAGCATGCAGAAAAAACCCCGAAAGTGTACGTTCATTACAGCAGCAATTTATCACACCCCGC